>CASGFW010000205.1:0-18611 GCA_949316455.1 Acleris holmiana
AACTGACCTTCTGTGCTGCGTGCTGCTGCGGTACGCGCTGCAGGCCGACCTCGCCGAGCGCCACCTGCCCGCGCTCTCCACGCTGCGCCAGGTCAGCGCCGCCCACCCCCACCCCACCCGCACACCACCACCACGCAGCCCCGTGCTAACTGACCTTCTGTGCTGCGTGCTGCTGCGGTACGCGCTGCAGGCCGACCTCGCCGAGCGCCACCTGCCCGCGCTCTCCACGCTGCGCCAGGTCAGCGCCGCCCACCCCCACCCCACCCGCACACCACCACCACGCAGCCCCGTGCTAACTGACCTTCTGTGCTGCGTGCTGCTGCGGTACGCGCTGCAGGCCGAGATTTGCAACATATTTTGGTCGTACAACGTTGTTTTGCGTTTTTTTCCCTTTTAACACCATTCGGTAAATTACCGGTAATCTTCAAAATTTACTGGTAATTTACGCCGGTATTACCGGTAATGCAGTTTACCAGTTTGCATTCACTAACCCACACGCAGCCCCGTGCTAACTGACCTTCTGTGCAGGGCGTCATCGTGCTTAGCCGCCAGTGGAAGAACATCCTGTACACGCCGCTGCTGCTGGAGCACAACTACAAGAGCAAGGTCATGCAGCCCCTCAACATCATATTCGCGCCGCCGGACCTCATCGAGGTGAGCTGCGACCTATTCCACCGCGCACTTTGCGCACTCATCACTCCGAAAACTCTTAGTTTTCAGTCACACTGTTCCACTGTTTGTGGTAATTTTGTCCAAAAGTTGGGTCAAGTCGTGCTGCGTTACTTTAAATTTATGCATTGGCGAATTACTTAAGGTTGTGATGTGATGTAGCGGCATAGCTAAAAAAAAAGGCCGTTCACCCATCACGGTGTCTTTCATTTCATTTATTTGTAACGGGGCGCTTTGGCTCCACGTCAACATTAACCTCGTCCTGGGCAACTCTATTACTGGACTGGAGGTTTTTATAGATAGCTCAGGGGGATCAGGAATTAGGGTTTTAATAGTAAACACAGTTCAGTATAACATGAAGGCTTTATGCCTGTTTATTCAAGAATAACATTAGCGGTTAGTGCTCAATTGTTAGTACTTAATTCTAAATGGGTCGGGAAGCTTCCCGGTGCTCAGACGCTGCGCAACAGCACCGCACCCGGTCAGCAGGACCGCTCCCTAGTGCTCAGACGCTGGGTAACAGCACCGCACCTAGGTTACGGAGGATGGGATACCTCCCTGTGCTCAGACGCTGGGTAACAGCACCGCACCAGGTTGGTCGGATCGCTCCCTAGTGCTCAGACGCTGGGTAACAGCACCGCACCTAGGTCACGGGATTTAGGATACCTTCCTGTGCTCAGACGCTGGGTAACAGCACCGCACCGGGTTGGTCGGATCGCTCCCTAGTGCTCAGACGCTGGGTAACAGCACCGCACCTAGGTCACGGGATTTAGGATACCTTCCTGTGCTCAGACGCTGGGTAACAGCACCGCACCGGGTTGGTCGGATCGCTCCCTAGTGCTCAGACGCTGGGTAACAGCACCGCACCTAGGTCACGGGATTTAGGATACCTTCCTGTGCTCAGACGCTGGGTAACAGCACCGCACCGGGTTGGTCGGATCGCTCCCTAGTGCTCAGACGCTGGGTAACAGCACCGCACCTAGGTTGCGAGAGGGGAGGAGGGGGGAGGCGAGAGGGAGGCACTACTTAGTGTTCTCAAGCTTCAGGGGCGCCCGGAGACGACCCTTCAACCATCAGAGCACACTACGCAGTGCTCGTTAGTACGGGAGTGCCTCCGCTTATAAAGGCCGTCGGGCGAAGCCGGGGGTCGCGCGCGCGGGGTGGCGGCCGTACACGGTGCTGTGGTGTCGTGGAGGCGCGCGCGGCGTGTGACGTCAGCGGTGCGTTCGGTGCCCGGCGGCGCTCGTTACATATTTAGCAATGAAAGGACTTAAAGTTCCATTAAGCCAGAAATACAAATTGGGACAAATGTCCTGCGATACGTGTCGCCAACGACGTCGGGTGAAGTGACGCGACTTTGACGGACTTCGCTCGACATGTCTGGCAGCATCGCACAACACGTGTATCTATGTGTATTATAAATCGCGCGATGTCGCCAGATATGTCAAGCGAAATTTCGCGAAGTCGCATGATTTCGTCTGACGTCGCTATGGATATAAGTCGCGCGATGTCGCCGGATATGTCAGGCAAAATCGGCCGGCTTCGCTTGACATTGCGCCGAAACATGTCGTGGAAGTTTTGTTCCCTAGTGTTAAACCCCCGGGGTTTCCAATAGTGGCCCATTTATACACAAATGCATTTGTATCCCATTATTTAAATTAATAAACAAAAAAAACCCTGCCTTAACATTTAAACATTTAAACTTAAAACAAGGTGCTAACGCATGAGAGACAGATCAATATCTCAAGATTCTTAGCGAAGATTGATTATTATTTATACATATTTATTTTTGACGAGTCGCATCAAATGACGTCCTGGGTTCAAATCTCGGTAAGGGCAGATACTTTTGTGCTGAGCACGAGTATTTGTTTCTGAGTGTTGTATGTTTTCTATGTATTTAAGTATTATATTTGTACAACCCTAGAGCTTAGTTTGGGACTAGGTCAATTTGTCCTGTGATATTTATTTATTTTATTTACACAAACAAATGCAATTGGGTTTGTAAATTTCGCGACTGTACTGCTATTTTATGAACAGGATTCCGTGGAAGGCTGGCAGGAGTACCAGGTGGACACCGAGGCGCTGGACGAGAACTGCCTGCTCCTCAACATGGACACCGACAAGATCGAAGTGCCCGGTGAGTTCAAACATTTATTAGAACACACAGTATGCGAACACAATTGTACACTTGCACTTGGGAAGTGGAGACATAATGTTTTAAAGCCATTTAATAGTTTCAAAGATAAAAACATTAATGGTGATAAAAACTAAGTTATATAACTATTAAGTAGTATGGTGCACTTGAAAATCACTGTGGGTATTTATTTGTATTATAGCTGTGAGTTCTGGGCGTATTTTTAATGCTCGTTAAATCATAATGTAGAATTTAAAAAATAACTGGATATTGGGCATGCTAGCTGTGAAGGCGAAAACTGTATTGTTTCTGTAATGATAAGGACGTCTGCATGGTTAACGATAGCTACAAAGCGCTCAGTTCGAAACTTAGGATGTCAAATCCTTTTCACTTCCCATTCGAGACTCAATCGAGGAAGAGATTGAGAAAACGCAGCTTCAATTTCTCCCTCTAATTTTTATTGATTTATTTATGTCAAGTGAAATGTCAATGATCGAGTGTCAAATGGCTAGTCACTTAGCACCGTCCAGTTCTGACAGCTTGGTGCGCTCGGCTAGTAGCGTGCACTGTATAATCGCCACATTAGAACATACAGGTGATCAAACATAGCTGAGAAACATGAACGACTTTAATAACGAAGTTGTGTTCACATTATGATATGCGAATTCCTCCCCCTTTTAAACAATAAAGCCACGCTCATTAAAAGAAAACCAAGATAGCTTTCTTTAATACAAATTCGCAATTTCATTAATTTGACGATGGACATATTTAACAGTAGAATTGTATGAGTGTAATGCTTTTTGAGATAGTAAATGATAGAGTGCGGATATGTCCCGGCGGGTTGTACACTGTTTTACAGAAAATCATTTCATATAATGTATCACTTCACAGAGTTTTCATTGCTTAGGAAGCTATTTTTTTATTTTTTTTTATTTTAAGGAGAAGGCACCTGAGCACTCAGGCCACCTGATGGTAAGTGGAATCTGAGACCCATAAACATTTGAATCACAAGACTATAATCCTAAGATCTCAAATGCGTTGCCAACCCTGAGGACTAAGATGGAATGCCTCTATGCTAGTATTTTCACCGGTTGTCTTATCCCCACACCAGAACACAACAATGCGAACACTGTTGCTTGGCGGGTGGTTAATGGATAAGATGGTGGTAGCGATCCGGACGGACCCTGCACAGGGTCCTACCACCACTAAAAATTTCTACTGTAATCTTACTGTTTTTCACTGTTGTTTTTGGTGGTCACAGGTCTAACCTAACCTACGTAACTCATGCTTAAGATAATCTGAAAACATTAAGGTTTCAGCAGAAATTAGCTTTCTATGAAATGAAAATTCTGCGAAGTTTGTATGAAATAAGTTCCTGTAAAACAAGGGGACGCCGTCCCGGCGAGTATAGTAACAGTCGTGTGTTGAAGCAGCGGCGTCGAGCCCGCGGCCGCACTCCTTCCCCACGGCCACGCCGCCCTCCGGTTGGTACTGTCTCTTAGCACTTGGCGCTTGTGTTCATCTCCAAGACTCACGGCTTGGCTCCGATATAGGACGCGATCTGGTTGGAAGTATTTGCAAGCTTAAAATATATTATTATTAGTTACTTCACAAAGTGTCGATAGGTGAATGCAGAGCTTGATAGTTTTAGTTACTTTTCTTTAAGTTATGGTCAGAGCCCAGAAAATCGTAGCAATTTTTATGTGTCATAGGGACTTCTCGTTTATCGACTTCCGATATACTTACATAATTTTATCGATACATTATTGAACACAACACAACATGTCAATGAAGATTAAAAGTAAAAGTAAACAACAGGCGGTCTTATCGTCAAAGAGCTATCTCTTTTATATCACTTTTGAGGGGCTAAAAATGTTAAATAGAGATTTGCAATGAAAAGTTAATAGTTAATAATGCTAAATTTAATCAGTTCAGTTCAGTGTTTTAACATTTATCAATTTCATGTTCAAATTCAGCTTTAGTGCTAACAAGTGTTTCGTCATTAGTTTATCTATAAAAGAAATAGATAGTCACAATTTTACCTTGTCTCGAAGAGATCGCTCATTCGCGATAAGACTGCATGTTGTTTACTTCTACTCGTAATCATATTCAAAAAAATGTATTCTGTATTTATCGATATACACATGTATATCGGAAGTCGATAAACGAGAAGTCCCTATGACAACTCAAAAGTGCTACGAAAATTCCGGGCTCTGGTTATGATTGTATCTCAATGTGTTATTTTATGCTGTTTGTTTCCCAAATAAATAAATAATAAATAAATTATGAAGTAACATAATCAGATTCGACCAGTAAAAGAATATTCTCCAACCATGTCGCTTCCTGTTTCCAAAATTCGTTTTAATTTTGTTTTAAATCCACCTAAGGTGATCATGTACAAGCATGCCCACCGCTGGCAAGCAATGACTCTTGGTCGATTTGTAGGTACTTAATTAAAAATTTAAAATTTGTATCGAGATTTTGCTAAAGCATACCAGAATAATAATGTTTTAAATTGTATATGAACACAAGAACCAATTTAGAAAAAGAGTTGTTCTTAATGAATTTTTAATATTCATATCTTTCTTTGAACAATTCTTGTTGATGGTTTTTTAGTCCTATGATTTTGCCGCATGGTCAAATAGTAATTATGCGCGTGTGTGTGTGTTTAATTCCTTTGTTGTATCTAACTGTTTGGTGTGTCTTAGTGTGTGTTTTGTGTTAATACATTTTGTTGTTACTGTATATTTCACGGTGATTAAAATTAAATTGACAAAAGGACCTATTTTTAAAGGTGTTCTGTAAAAAAAAAGTGAATCAACTTTTTTTCATTTCTTTACTGAGAAAATCAATAAACAAAGTTCTGGTAATGGCTAAAAAGCTTAATCGCCACATGGTCTTTTTACGTCATAGCTAGCGCTAGACTTAGAAAAACAAATCACGGTTACAAAAAAAATAAGTCATTCCGACCAGTAGTCAAAAAGCGGGCTTAACACTGATAATATTCACTTCTTTTCTTATTTTTTTAAGAACGCCTTTTTAAAAACTTCCGCTTGTCAATTGTTATGTTAGTATTATTACAAAAAGACTCATTTTGAGCTAACTTCTTTAACATGTAGTTATTATGATTTTATATTTTAAACCGACTCACGATAGAAAGGTTCAGACGAAGAAGTTTCACAAACCGAAATCCTACAATAAATTAGTAAAATTTTGAAATCGTTTCGTGGTCGTTTGACGATATTAATATTATCTGGTATTTGGAATTGATACATAATTCAACACTAATAATGTATCCTACAACCTGTGCTTATTATACCATGCATTTTACTTTTTAGATCGGTTGCCGTAACAATAGCATATTGTTTAATGAATATTATGATGTAATTCATAGTTTTACGTGTAATGTAAAGTTATTGCCAGGTCGTGTCTCAAAGTCCCAAGTAAAATCATCAAAAACCCCTTGGGAACATAATCGAGAATAAATATATATTAAAGTCATGTCTTTAATTTCGCTGGTTAACAAAGCATACATATATTCATTGATGCCACGCTCTACCCGTTGACGCCGCGCCGCTAGATAGTTAACGTATCATAAAATAAAGATAAAGAGACTACTCAAACGACGTCGTATTTTGTCTGTACCAATTCTATTGATCTTCTTTCTAAGATAACTTAAGTTGAATAAGAAACTATGAAAAAATCGAACTTATTAGATTAAATATGATGCTGTTTGATTAGTTACTTCATCTATCGCAACTCGTTTAAAATTAACTTAAGTTGACGCGTTGGCTGTGCGACCTAAAGTAATCTATTGGCAAGTAAGATCGTAGTGGCAGCATCCGGCCTGCAGCAAGTATAAACCGCTAATACGGCACCTAAAATGCCCGGCTTGCTGGCTCGTGCATGATTGCTACCCTGAGACCTTAGATAAGTCGAATGTTTGGATCACCAGCGAGTCGGCGAGCTTACGAGTGTTAGGGAAGTCGCTCACACACTCAGGAGTCGAGGCGCGGGCGCACAAGCGGCGTGCCGCATTTAGGTATTGTGGCGGTGCGCTTTTAGTTCAGCCGTGGAGACAGTCAGCGGCATAAAGCCGCCGCCGTTTAGTCTCTTCAATTTTCATTTAACTGAAACAAAGCATAGCCGCCCGTGCCTCGACTGTTTACAAAGAGCACGGCTCGGTCGGGCCCGAGCTCGCAGCTCGCGGCTCCCCTGGCCGCCGGCTCGCCGGCTCGCCCGTGACCGACGCGTGTCCGCAGTGCGCGCGGCGGGCGGGCGCGCCAGCCTGGGCTTCCCCTCGCTGCCCTTCGCGCGCAAGCCGCCCTTCCACGACGACGCCATCGCTAGTGAGTACCTCCATCTCCTCATCTGTAAGGGTTCCTAATTATTTATGCAATTTATAACCGGCAATGAAAGCTATCCTTTAATCACTCCATATACCACAATAAGTTAAGTACAGCTGCACACTCGTACAGTCACGGACTTTAATTGATCAGCCACTTGCCACTGCTCATATTTTAGCCGTGTAATGCAATCGGGTTATTGAAACGTTACCATAGCAATCCTTTAGTAACGACCAATAAAAACTGAGTTCAGTTTGGACCAATAGTGACTGTTGTTTAAACGTGGTCATAGCAACCCTATTAAACGACCAATAACAACTGTGTTCAGTAGAATAGCTGATTAGGCGTTGTATCACCAATAGTAGCTGTTGTTTACGTATAGCCATAGCAACTAGACAGACATGCAATTGGTTGCCTTTGAGTGATGTCACTCTGTTGTCTGGTTGGTAGATCTGGGTCTCAGGTTAGCCAACCGTTAATATTGCATGTCATTTTGTTCTTCTATTATACGAAGACGTGTGAATTTTCTTATCTCGATATACGAGTAAAACCGACTGAACCCGATTTGCATTACACGGCCAAAATATGAACAGTGGCAAGTGGCCGATCAATTAAAGTCCGTGACTGTACAGCTGAGTGTGTAAGAGGGACAATTGCACAAAATATCCCATTGGGTTAAAGTTCATTCAAAGCGGCCTATCTGTGCAAGAGAAAAATAATATGCCCGAACGAGCTACCAAGATATAGTTATAAATTGTCATAATATGTAGCCCCTTTACGGCGCGTGTGCACTCGAGCACAGCATCGCGTAGACAGAAATTATCGAGCGACAAATAACCCGCGAGCAACTTGTGCCCACCGCTCTGCTCCGCTTGATTCAGATTCAGATTTTAATTTATAAAATGTGCTATTTTACAGGTAATTTTTATGATCGCAAACTAGGTACATTATTAAAATAGGTACTTTAAAATAAAAATTAAATAATCTCACAGCGTCGTAATATAAATCATATACAATAACAATAAATAAGTATATGAATAACATCACAATCCGATACAGTAATTATGTTTAGTATTTATTACGTTTCACCATCTACAAATGGCGAGTGGCTTACTAATCGCTGCCTCACTACTGTATCCTTAATAAACGATGTTGGCGTGATGAAACAATAAAAATTCACCACCACATAATGCTACAGCGATAAAAATACATTTTACAATCTCTTTTTTTTAAATGTCTATTACTAAAACAGTTGGGTTACATTCGATTGAAGCATCCCAACCAACCACTTAGTAAGGCAGATGTAGAACCGAAGTGAGGTGGCGTGCCATCAATTCCACAAAATACGCACATTATAAATCATGCAGCTGTACGCAATTCCTTGTTATTTCTCGCTTTCGATCAATTCAATTTTGAAGATAGTAAGAGAAAAAGAAACCCAAACAATTTGAAATTTCTATTATTTTTGTTTTTGCGAGTGTGTTTTATGATAATTAATTAAACATTTAGTATCTTTTCGTTGTGCAATTTTTTGTGTAATCCGTAAACTTGTCCGCCCCATTTAAAAATCATTAACACAATGTGATTGAGCTTTTGCGTTTGCTTTGAACCCCTTGTCAAGTAGAGCAGCCACACTACTCACCGTTGGTTCTATTGCTTCACGACCTGTTTGTGTTAGATTACGGCACGCTGAAGGAGGACCTGCCGACGGTCGGGTCGAACCCGTCGCTGTACTCGCCGCACGGCAGCGAGGAGAACATCCGCAACAGCCGCGCGCGCGAGGACCTGTACCAGTGGATGGCCAAGCAGGAGCCTATCAAAGTGGTCAGTGGATTCATGAAAAACGGAATCCCATCTCTTATTAGCATTTGCCTGCGATCCCATCAGTATTTATTGCTATTCTCTAATGACCAATGAAATTATAAAAAGTTGCTTAAGGGGCGCACTTGTAGCGGGCGATTTTTGAAGGTCACTGACGAAAAATTTTTAACTTTAAAATCAATTTGTGCAGCGATTTCATCTACGAGCGTATTAGCAGGAACATTATGGTGCGTTTCATATTTTTCCGGAAAATAAATATAAACAGATTTTTGAAGATTAACGTACTTTCTGGATGGCTGGCTTAGTGCTGATTTGCAGTCTTGCTTAGCATCACGAGGTTTTGCAGTTGTCCATGTGCTAAGACATTCTGATTCTGTCAAGCAGCTTTATTTACAATTATCATCCCAAAAAATTGTATCCAGGAGTCGAAGAGCAAAAAGCCGATGATCCCTCAGTCCAAGATGAACCCGCGCGCCATGACGGCGGCGCTCCCGGCGTGCAGCCTGTACCCGCTGCAGGGCTCGCTGATGCTGCTGGACGCGCACCTCGTGTTCCAGCCGTTCCTCGGCGCGCTGGGCGTGTGTCCGCAGCAGGTGACGCAAGGTTAGTTTCAAGTTTGCATTGTCGTTCAGTGTACAATAAGGGTGGCATGATCACTATTGATCAAACCTGTTTACTTAATAAATAATACTCGTATATATTATAAAGGTACCGTTATTTGTGAACAGGGGAATCGAAAGGTGCTTCCGGCACGGGCGAGACCAGCAGCGCGTCGCCGGCGCTGGAGTCGCTGGGCTCGGAGCTGTCGCTGGTGGCCTGGATGGACTCGCTGCGCGTCGACATCGTCGTCGGCGAGCTCGGCGCGCGCGACCGCCGCCACAGTGCCAAGGGGAAAGGTACTGATGGCGATGGACGTGGTTGCTCTTATGTAGCACAACTATACGTGTTTTATCGTAACAAAAATAAAAAAAAACGTAATGGCGCAGTCGGTAGGATTTTTTATATTAGTCTAATAAGTACTGTACCTGCTTTCAAGGAGGAGAGAAGATGATCCGCGTTATATAGGACTTTTTTTAATCCTACAAAGTGATTAAAAAAAAAAAAAAAATCTGTGTAATGTTTTTGTTTGGTGGACAATAAAGTGTTTTGTATTGTATTGTATTGTAATTTCTGCGTTATTCTTCTCACCAGGACATCCTACCCACATCGACATCCCATCTGAGACGCCAGCGTTCTTATGCGAGAAAGTATCTATAGACGTGGATCTGAAAAAGCTGGCAGACATGGCGGTGGATGAGCTCATCCAGCGCCGCAACGTGCTGTACATCTCGCGACAGCAGCTCAAGAAGCACATCAGCACCATGCTGAACTTCAACGTCAGCGTGCGCTTCATCTCGCAGCAGGTCAGAAGCCGTAACTGTCTTGACCTGCCCACTTTTAGGCAGGGAATTGGATGGAGCTATAAGATGACTATAACTCTGCCCCATTTATTAGATTTCGCAGGTTTTATTACGGCTCCTGTTTAAGGTACCCACAATTGAATCGTCCTACCGTACAAGTATTCTACGAGTCTATCTACAACAATTTGCTTGGATGAAAGCTCTCTGTACTTTTCGGGTTTAAGAGAGTAACCAGCTCCGCGTTGTCTCCAGGTGAACATGCCTCTGCTGCGACTGCTGCATCAGATCAGCAACATGTACCAGAACGTCAAGGACACGCAGACTGAGCTGCGCTCGCAGACCAAGAGCTCGCACCGGCAGAGCAAGCATGTCGCCGACTCCGGTACGTACTACCCAAAAAACAGAGGAAATTGTAAAACAAAACACTTTTGGTGGAAGATTTAATCTGCGTCGGCATTAAAGGTCCCAGCACACTGCAGGCTTGTCGTTGGATAGACTTCCGCGTGAATTCTATAAAGAAGTGGTGCGAATTGTCACATATCCACGCCATGCTCGCGTCGGAGTTTCACGCTGCGTTAACACGAGCTACTGTACGCTAAAACTTAAAGCTTAGTTTTTGACCATAGCTGTGAGCGAGGCAAATACACCAATAGGATACCTGCGTTGTGCGGAGCTGGATAAATGTAGCATAATTCTATTGGTGATTTTATTCTTAGCTTAATTGCTTGCCAAATTCTTGTGGAAAGCCAGCGTTACTCTGGAGTACGTGAAATACTTGGTACACCAATATAAACCGACTTCCCGTTTATTTCTCGATTTCTTCCCTTAATGAATACACCCATACCCTTTACGTGCAGCTTTAGTTTCAGACTTCCGCGAGAACCTAGTAAGCGTGTCGTCGCTGGACAAGGAGAGCCAGTACGTCCTGGAGCCCAAGTGGGAGCTGCGCACGCCCACGCCCACGCCCGAGCTGGCGCCGCCGCCGTCCCCGAGCCAGCACAAGCTGCCCGGCGGCAAGGCCCGGCCGCAGAGCTTCGCGCAGAAACTGCGCTCCACGGGGAAAAGTGTCAAGGGAAAACTGGGTAAGTTGTTGTGGCTGAAAATCCGTGAGGAGTCTTTAATAAATACACTCATGGACAAAATTAGGGGAACGCAAAAAAAAGGTTTAAGAACTACTTTCATAATTATCTTAGGTACTGGCCACTAATATCAGAGGATGCCATTAAATTAAATGTTCTTTTGGAATGTTTTTAATGTTTGATTTTCATTTGTTTTTTTCGCGATTTTGTCGTATTGTGTCATCTCAGTAATAAAAAAGTCTTCGTAATTTTAAGTTTTTGATGAAAATTTATGTTTTCTTCGAGTTTATGTGTTGAGTTTATTATCAGTTGTGTTTAACGTGATTGATTGAAGGATATTAAGTAAAAATGCCAGATCTAAATGAATTTCAAGTGGTTAAAGCTGTCACTTTAATTGAAAATGGCTATACTTACAAAGATGTGGCCCAAACATTAAGAGTTTCGAAATCGGTGGTACATCGAGTGGTCAAGAGGTATCGTCAGACCGGCCAGTATAGCAGACGAGCAGGTCAGGGGCGAAAACGAAAAACAACAGCAAGGGACGACCGGTTCATTGTGAACAACGTGCTCAGAAACCGAACCATGACTTCTTCCGAGGTGCGTACGAAGCTGCAAGAAGTCAGACAAGTCTCAATAAGCACAAAAACGGTAAGAAGGAGACTGAATTCAACTGGGCTGTCATCCCGTTTGCCTGCTAGAGGCCCTCTTCTTGCCACAGGGCATAGAGTAGCTCGACTTGAATTTGCCCGATATCACGCAAATTGGAACGAGGAACACTGGAGCGAAGTCTTGTTTACCGACGAGTCAAGATTTTGCCTGATGCCAGATGACGGAAGGGTTAAAGTGTGGAGACGACTAGGAGAAAGGTACGCTCAGTGTAATGGTATGGGGAGGCATTTGTATGGGGGCACGTACAGAGCTTCGGGTCATAGAAAATGGGTCATTAACAGCTGCACGATACGTAACTGAGGTTTTGGAAGAAATTGTTGTGCCTTTTGCCCCATTCATAGGTGAAAATTTTCTTTTGATGCATGATAATGCACGCCCCCATACCGCAGCTGTGGTTACCGATTATCTTCGAGACGTTCAGATCAATGTTATGAGGTGGCTAGCACGTTCGCCGGATTTAAATCCGATAGAACATGTCTGGGACAAGTTGGGCAGACAAATTAAAAAAAGAAATCCTGCCCCCACTAACTTGAGGGACCTAAAAAACGCATTAATGGAAGAATGGGAAGAAATTCCCCAAGATTTCATTGATAATCTGATCAGAAGTATGCCGCGGAGAATGGAAGCAGCTCGAAGAGCTAGAGGGGGCAACACTAAATACTGATGGATAACTCACAAAACAGCGATCAAGAAAAAGATAAGAAAAAAAAGGAAAATTTAATTAAATTCTTAAATGTTAATTTCATTTACAATTTCTTTAGACGGGTTGTTTTCTAAAACTGGTATTAATTTTACATTTGATTTTGTGTTTTTGATTTTAAACTGATCAGTTACAGCTACTAATAATATTATTAAAGTTAGTTGTTAAGAATTTTTCATGATAGTTTCATTTTATTGAATCTTTTTTTTGCGTTCCCCTAATTTTGTCCATGAGTGTATATTCAACTTTGTGGTGGTTTTCTTGAACTATTTTTGAAAATGTTTGTGTGTATATTCGTTACGAATACATTTAGAGAAATATGGTTAAAGTACATAGAACATTATCATTTTTAGCCCTAATTCATTTCTCTTGGGAATTTAATCATGACCGTAATCACCTAAAAATTGCAATATATAAAAAAAGGTAAGGTTCAAAAACTTGGGCCTACTAACACACGCAATTAGTTTTTTTTTTGTGAAACTCCTTTTATGCGACAAAAATTAGCCATGCAATAATAATAAAAATAAAAATAACTGCGCTTATACTATGGTCAAACTTTTTGGTCGTCACTCATATAGTCGTTATCATAGTAATAACCAGGGGTCGGAATAAGCAGTGCCTATTTGCCTAAACTTCGCGAGAGGACGTAACACTAAGAGTGGTTACAATCACCAAAAACAATGATTTCTTTTTATTGAATGCGGGTTTTCCGCGATTTTTTTAACAATGTGGAAATTGATACTAATACTAAATATCACATGTTAAAAACATGAAAAGGTCTTTTTCTATGTATAAGTGGATATTAAATGTACCCTCCTAAGCCAGTCAAAGTCAAAGCAAATCTCAAATTCAATACCCAAAGCAGATTCAATCTTATCCTGTTGGTAATAAGGTTGCATTTGCTATAAGAGTTTTGTCTGAGATACGGCCATTTGTGTTAGTAGGGCAGAAATACACTTTACAGGTCCTGGCACCCACCCTTTGGGTACAAAACCCTGAAAACAGTGCAGTAATGGATTTTAATTAAATCTTTTTTGAGCTTAAAATCATAATATAGTTACGATGGTTCTCTGCCTTTTCGTCGACAAATCTTTGACGAATGCATCGTTTCGCAACCTATTCATTTGCCAACCCGCTTTTTTTTTCTGTAACTACTAATATTTCAGGATTTTTATAAAACTAACCTAATCTAACCCATAGGGTTCTACACGATGGTCCTAAAATAAATCCAGAATTATTTACAATTTCGGAAAAAAACGCGGGTTGTCAAATTATATGTTTGTGAAATTAATCATTTGTGAAATGTTGGTTATGAATTGATAGGATCCCAGTTACGATACTTTGACATGTTCTTGAATCCCAATACGAATTCAAGTTTCTTTTGGCTCCACTAACGCTTTGCTAAGGGACCAATACTTAAGATATCTACGAGTAATTCACACAAATTGTGTGATTGTAAGTTTAAAATATGGTTCACCAGGCTACAGTTCACTGAACGAAGGAGCGCACACGCCGTTCGCCGGCGTGGCGGGCTCGACCAACGCTTCTGCCGCCGCGGCCGAGGCAGCGGCGCGCGCGCGCCTCGTGCTGCCGCCGCTGCCCGCCGCCGACGGCTCGCTGGCGCCGCGCTGCTGGCAGACCGTGTACTCGCTGCTGCGGCTCTACGCCGACGTGCCCGACGCGCACACCATCACGCACAGGTACGCCGCCAGCTCCCACCATCACACACAGGTACGCTGCTAGCTCCCACCATCACGCACAGGTACGCTGCCAGCTCCCACCATCACACACAGGTAGGCTGCTAGCTCCCACCATCACACACAGGTACGCTGCCAGCTCCCACCATCACACACAGGTACGCTGCTAGCTCCCACCATCACGCACAGGTACGCTGCCAGCTCCCACCATCACACACAGGTAGGCTGCTAGCTCCCACCATCACACACAGGTACGCTGCCAGCTCCCACCATCACACACAGGTACGCTGCTAGCTCCCACCATCACGCACAGGTACGCTGCCAGCTCCCACCATCACACACAGGTAGGCTGCTAGCTCCCACCATCACACACAGGTACGCTGCCAGCTCCCACCATCACACACAGGTACGCTGCTAGCTCCCACCATCACGCACAGGTACGCTGCCAGCTCCCACCATCACACACAGGTACGCTGCTAGCTCCCACCATCACGCACAGGTACGCTGCCAGCTCCCACCATCACACACAGGTACGCTGCTAGCTCCCACCATCACGCACAGGTACGCTGCCAGCTCCCACCATCACACACAGGTAGGCTGCTAGCTCCCACCATAACGCACAGGTACGCTGCTAGATTCTACCATCACGCACAGGTAGGCTGCTAGCTCCCACCATCACGCACCGATCGAGCTGGTCAATCCTTGACATAACCAGTCACAGGAATTGACCAGCTCGATCACGTGTCGTTGGCGTAAAATTGGTTAGCGTAAGCGCTAAAACCCGAATCTCTTTCCATGGTCCTACTTCCAATCACTTCCTGTTTCTTCTGAAACTGCAGGCGTTCATTCGTGATTGCCACCAACGTTGTGTAATACTGTATTTCGTCAGGTTCTCGGTGACGACGGAGCTGCCCGAGCAGTACCGCGCGTCGCGCGCGGCGCGGCCGAGCTCGCGCGAGCAGAACACCAGCAACTCGTCCTCCAGCGCGCAGGGCATGGGCATCGTCGTGGTCGGGCGAGCCAGGCTAGTACCCCTCACATGCACTCCGCAGGCTCTCGGTGACGGCAGACCTCCCCGAGCAGTACTCTGCTACCGCGGCTTCATTATATAATAGGTCAAACTGGATGATACAAATGGATTGAAACAAGTGAAGATCACGAGATATGTAATATATTGCGTATGTGCTCAAATAGTTATGCCACTTTTGTAGCTACAGTAAAGCTAAGTAACATAACCTGCTAGAGGAAGAAAACCTGTGGCCGAAGCGTTCGGGGCCTTCCGCCCTGGCGCCTCCCTGAAGCCCGTGTTACTAATCTGTCCTTTAGAAGATACTCGCTTCAAGACGTCAAAATGATGGTGTGATTTTGGGTCTAAAATTTGATCTTTTCCTTACTACAGAATCCACCGCACCCGTCTTCTAGCGTCTCTGTCTGGCCTTAAGCTGGAAGCGGAGATCACCTCGCTCCAGGCTTCTTTATCAGCGTCCCGAGCGCGGCAGTGGTCTCTGACCGGCAACGTGGGCCGCAGCATGATCGTGTTGTTAGAGGGCGTCGCTCCCAACCATCAGTGAGTACTGTAATACTACGTAGTAGGTTGGCGATCACATTGTTAGGTTTGCATTTGACATCAGAAACTCGTGGTGCTAATCGATGATGAGATTAATTTTCCACACTTAACCTGAAAATGGTTGGAGATGGTAGAAGCGCTATTTAAGAGGCGTGGTGAAAGCGCCGATCGGCGTCGCTTACTCTGCCGTATGCTTGCAACTTTAAGCAGAAAATGCCTGTTCAATCTTGAGGCATCTGGATTCTTCGAAAACGAAGATTTCGAGTGAACTGTGAAGCATGTGTACTAGAGTGCATCAAATTTTGATAAAGATGATTAATTGTGTTGTCTGTCTTTAGAACGGTTGTGCGCGTGTCGGTGGGCAAGTCGCAAGCCCTGTACTCGTGGGAGGCGGGTCGCGGCGGAGAAGGCGCGGCGGCGTTGGTGAGCGTGGGCGGCGTGCGCGTGGACCTGCCGCAGCACCCCGTGGCGCTCCACGGCGTCATGACGCGCTCCAGCCGGCAGCTGTCCTCCACGCTGCAGGTACAAGTCGCGAGCCCTGTCCTCGTGGGCGGCGTGCGCGTGGACCTGCCGCAGCACCCCGTGGCGCTCCACGGCGTCATGACGCGCTCCAGCCGGCAGCTGTCCTCCACGCTGCAGGTACAAGTCGCGAGCCCTGTCCTCGTGGGCGGCGTGCGCGTGGACCTGCCGCAGCACCCCGTGGCGCTCCACGGCGTCATGACGCGCTCCAGCCGGCAGCTGTCCTCCACGCTGCAGGTACAAGTCGCGAGCCCTGTCCTCGTGGGCGGCGTGCGCGTGGACCTGCCGCAGCACCCCGTGGCGCTCCACGGCGTCATGACGCGCTCCAGCCGGCAGCTGTCCTCCACGCTGCAGGTACAAGTCGCGAGCCCTGTCCTCGTGGGCGGCGTGCGCGTGGACCTGCCGCAGCACCCCGTGGCGCTCCACGGCGTCATGACGCGCTCCAGCCGGCAGCTGTCCTCCACGCTGCAGGTACAAGTCGCGAGCCCTGTCCTCGTGGGCGGCGTGCGCGTGGACCTGCCGCAGCACCCCGTGGCGCTCCACGGCGTCATGACGCGCTCCAGCCGGCAGCTGTCCTCCACGCTGCAGGTACAAGTCGCGAGCCCTGTCCTCGTGGGCGGCGTGCGCGTGGACCTGCCGCAGCACCCCGTGGCGCTCCACGGCGTCATGACGCGCTCCAGCCGGCAGCTGTCCTCCACGCTGCAGGTACAAGTCGCGAGCCCTGTCCTCGTGGGCGGCGTGCGCGTGGACCTGCCGCAGCACCCCGTGGCGCTCCACGGCGTCATGACGCGCTCCAGCCGGCAGCTGTCCTCCACGCTGCAGGTACAAGTCGCGAGCCCTGTCCTCGTGGGCGGCGTGCGCGTGGACCTGCCGCAGCACCCCGTGGCGCTCCACGGCGTCATGACGCGCTCCAGCCGGCAGCTGTCCTCCACGCTGCAGGTACAAGTCGCGAGCCCTGTCCTCGTGGGCGGCGTGCGCGTGGACCTGCCGCAGCACCCCGTGGCGCTCCACGGCGTCATGACGCGCTCCAGCCGGCAGCTGTCCTCCACGCTGCAGGTACAAGTCGCGAGCCCTGTCCTCGTGGGCGGCGTGCGCGTGGACCTGCCGCAGCACCCCGTGGCGCTCCACGGCGTCATGACGCGCTCCAGCCGGCAGCTGTCCTCCACGCTGCAGGTACAAGTCGCGAGCCCTGTCCTCGTGGGCGGCGTGCGCGTAGACCTGCCGCAGCACCCTGTGCCGATCAATCGTACTTGGATTATCTTTAGCCAACGCTCATTCTTCGATAGTTAGTTGAAATCGGCCGGTATAGAGTCCTCTGCTAATTAAATTTCCATAGTTATTTTCTGGGTTTTTTTATTATTATAATATGTTTTAATTTTCGTTAGAATTGTTTATGAAACAACGTGACGTCGTACCCGACCGCGACATATTGAACCAGGAACTGACGGCGAGGTGTTGTGTGCAGGAGCTGGGCGTGACGCGCACGGCCCCGCGGCAGTCGCGCGGCGCGGGCGCGGGCGCGGAGCCCGAGGACTCGGAGGGCAGCCCGGGCCCGCCGCCGCCGCCGCCGCCGCGCGCGCCCGCGCTGCCCTACGCGCCCAAGGTGCACTTCTCCATCGTGCTGCAGGTAACACATACTCTATACCAATTACTACTTGCTAAACATTCACACTGTTTTTTACTCTCTTGATCAGTCTTCTCACCGGTACGCCCCTAATGTTCGTGTTGTTTCTGGAACCTAGGCGAAAAAAAAACACAAATACTTTAGGTTTTCTCCCAACTGTTTCGCCTAGCGAGAGATAAAAGTAAACTACGTTAGTCGGAGAAGAATATTAACGATTTGTTCTTAGCTTATTTTTCTTGAGAAGTTGTCGTAAAATGGGCCTGAAATTTAATTGTGTCGTTTCTTAAACAGAGTTTAAGCGTGACGGCAGCCCTGCTACCATCGCTGCAGGCGCAATACAAGATGGAGCACGTGCACAGCGCGGGCGTGACGGGGCGCGAGGCGCA
>CASGFW010000206.1:0-22787 GCA_949316455.1 Acleris holmiana
AAAGTTGGATTCACAATGAATATTTGCCAACGATAATGTAAATTCTAAAATCGCAACTATAAAATCTAGCCTCGCTAACCTTATCCTAAATTCGAACTCAAAGCTTTATTTCTTTAATTATTAGACCTACTAAATTCTTATAATTATAATATAAACATTAATCTTTGGTCTAGATTTGAACTGACTCAAATGTATTTCTCTAAATATCTTTACGCAAGAGATACAAAATTAATCGTATCCAATACTCTAAGTCTTTGGTCAAGTATCGAACTGACATTATGTATAGTTCCCTAAACTTCTGAACGTATGCAGTGCCAAATAACTAAATAACTATATAATTTATTCCTACTTATATAAATTGGCTAAAAGCCTAGTCCTTAAACCTGTACATTACAATAGTCTGTGAAGGTACAATAGACGCGCCACAGAATAAGTTCTTGTACTTATTCTGTGAGACGCGCAACTAATCACAGACTACTAAGGGATTCTATGATCAAATAAAGCACTAGTCTATTTTGGGTTTTTTGTTTAGACTTCTCGTAAACTATTGAACAAATAGTTTTTTAATGAAATTTCGGTAATTATCCTTCTATTTACTTCCTACCTGCTTATCTTCGATCAAGTTATTACTACCTAAATCTATTCTAATTTTAGATCTCGGGAAATAAAGAGTTCCGCTTGGCTGAATTAAAAAATACCCCTTTGCCTTATCCCCATCCTGTTCACCTTAAAACCCTCAAATAACCTGTAGACTCTTAACTTATGTAATCTATACATTATAATAAAATCTACTTAATAATCTTATACTTCGTTAACGAATTTCTTGTAATTGGATGGTACATTCAGCGCTATTCACCCGGACACAAATCAAGCAAAGCAAGTTCCCTACTCTAATTCACGCCTGGATTTCACATAAAAGATTATAAGTGAAACATCAGTACAGGTTAGTAAATACACTCGTTAAGCATTTCTACTTCGCCCTACAATAAGTAAATACCCTATGCCTATTTGTTCACTTTGGACATTTCAACAACCTACCAAACTAAAACCTTTATACATAGTGTTATTAATGGACTAGATATTTTTAATCGACTGTCGAAAAATAGCTTCTTTCATATGAATATAATATCTAGGCACTTATGTTTTGATAAAACCTTCTTCTGAAAGTAGGTTAATACCTATTACTTCGTGGTTAATTTTAAGAATCATAACCTCCCAAATTTATTTCAGTAACCCATTTATACGTTTTGAATCAAACAAGCACCGAATCACAGTATCACTGAATACATAATAATAATTGTACCCTTCGTTCGACTTTGTGGTCTCCTGATATACAACTAATACTAATGTCAAATGTAAGTATATAAAAACCCCTATTTGCTATAATAACTACTTAATATTTAACTGTAAATTGGAACCCCTTGTTATTAATAATCTTACAAACCGAATGCAGAATCTCAGGCTTAACTCTTTTCCGTGAAAGTTAACTACAACCCTTTCCTGTTGGTTTTGTTTTAGTACTCTAAAGCCCATAAATATCATTGTTTCAATTAAAGGTATCTGAGATGGTACTTAATGTTATTTCTTTGGGAAAACTAGAGCTAGGTATTACCTATAGCTTTTATGAGTAAATAATGTACTATCTATGATAACATCTACTAGTTAAATATGTAAACGGTCCCGTTATTAAAACAATTGTTATGGTAGGCATATATAACTAGAAACCTTCTCCTAAAATGACTTGAAAATAATTTAACCAATTTGTTTCAGGACTCTGCTTGTTTATTGAAAATGTAGGAGCATCTGTGGAATTAAATCTTACTACATGGTACCTAACCCTGAATGCATATTGAAAATATATGAACAGCTGCTGAATGAAGTTCTACAACAATGTATTGGTTCCTGAATAAAATACCAGAATATTACCATAGATGTTGGTATTCCTATATTTTTACTCTTTTCAGGTATCCCAGATTTATTAATTATACTTCCTAATCCCCTTTCATAAATAATTCTTGTAGTAAAGGTTAAGTGACCTATATGTTAAAAAGGATAAAGGTGACACACAAGGAAGTTCTCAAACATTTTCTGCCTTACCTAGATTGATCCTAGTGGAGAAGTCTCAGCTGAGTTTACCTCCAGTCTCTTTGTACCAATTAATTACTGACCATTTTTGCCTCTCGGCTGATACTTCAATAACTGAATTTAAGTCTGAACATATTACAATACAATACAATACAACATACATATTGTTTCTATTAAACTATTTTGTCGCACTAAAATAATATTCCTAAGGCAGAAATTGCTAATATGAGATTAATATATCACAGTTTAAATTTCAAAAACCACTTACCTTACCATGGAGCTATTAAAAGGGTATATGTACAACATAAGTATTTTTACAACATTGAGATTATGAGGTTAATATTTTAGATATTCCAGCTTGTATCAATAAATATAACAAGTTAGATCAAAATTAATTAAAGCTTACTGCAATTCTTATTTGATGATTGGAAGGTCTAATTTCTATACTTTAATCTTGCTTTTTTTTGTAACATTAAATAATAATTGGATAGAATTAAATATTTTGTTAATTGTAATGAAATGTACATATTCCCCTTTTGCACAAAACAACAATAAAATATAGGTCAATAAAACACAAATCACAGTATATTTATTACACAAAATAACATCAAAATTCAAGTAAATTCATAGGATATGTGCACGAATTTTAATTATTACTTTATAGTAACATAATACGGTTTACTTCTTTGATACTTCATCCTGGAGTTATTAATTCAAAATTTAATCATGATTACACTGCAAATAGTCACAATGCTTTCATGTTTGTTGGGAGGTCAAATGCCTGTACATAATCATTAAGGAATGATAGTAAATAGCTAATTGTATTGTTAGATGTAATTGATTCGTGCTCATTTCCCTTTTAACACAACACAAAAAATAAAACACATCAAAAGGAACCCCTCCCTAACTCCCTAGCCCTACATTCCGAGAGACTACAAACAGTATAGCTGCATGCCCTAACTGCCTGCCCGAGTTCCTAAAGAAGCCCTATCAGCCTACATTATAAAAGGATACTCTGCTACCCGAAATCCAGACTCAGATTCCGGACTGCTATAAAAATAGCAGCACTAAAGGGGTCTTGGTTCAGCAGAGGCATACTCACCCAATAGGTCCTGATTCCCCATCCAAGCACTCAGAACTTTAAATTAAATATTAGCGAAGCTCTTCCGTCCTCTCCGTCCCGCGTCGTGCTAATCCCTCCATCTTCTCCCTCCACCCGTTTTATACTTGAACCATTCCCCCCACCGACCCTAACATTCAGCGACCAGAAAACCTAGACCCGTATCAATAACGAAAAAGGGCCCCCGTAACGATTCCCCATAGTCCCAATAACGAGTTAAAACGTAAAAACGTCCCAATAACGTCTCGTTAGTTCTCTTTATACTGGTCGCTCTTGCTTCCAACAGATTACGTAAGTTTAGTATGGACAAGCGCAATTATAATCTGAATATTTAGTACCTATGTAACCGAGGCAGATAATTTGTCCTTCCTTAATTCCGTGTCCAATTACATAAAAGGTTGTTAAACCCTACTTCTTCTTATATTTGCTAAATAACATAAACAACTTTTCCTGAGATTAGGTACTTATTGTTATATAGCGACCCGGCAATCAACCAAACAAATATAATATATGTTCTAATGGAATCGAGATTAAATAGGTAAGAAAAGAAGGAAGAGGTACTTTTATTTTGCAACCTGTGTTCATTAATTATGTATTTTAGGTATTCTTGATTATGTTCTGCGTACTGATTACTGTTTAACTGTTTGTATGGACCTGAGCTAACAAGAAGATACCATGGATATTTTTATACGCTCCTACGATTATTTAATCATTCATCTTTCCTTTTTTTCCAATCTTTAATATTGTTATAAATTTTTTCAAGCTTTATAAAAGTAAACGATAAATGTATAAACCGATTTGTCAAGGCATATCCATAATAACATTCTATACCCGCATAATCCCGCTCTTTCTAACTACCTTCTTTTATTTTCTTACAAGCAAACAACATCATCGTACCCTATCGCTCTGATTCCCGTAAAAAATTAGTATGACAGTTCAAACATAACGTTAAAGCGACAAAGCACCAACGTGTCTATTCTTATCGCCGCCTCGCCAGTTAATTGGTTTAGGCTTTATAACTACCCTACTTTATTTCGCTAAATATAGCCGCAACGCAACTGTACCCCGTCGCCCCAACGCTTCTAACAAATTAATATAGTAGCTCAAACATAACGTTAAAGCGACAAAGTACCAAAGTGGTTTTTCATATCACCATTCCGCCATTTGTATGTTTTAAGCTTTATAACTTATATACTTGAATACGACGACATATTGTACTAATATTTAAGTACACATCTGACCTATTCTATTGTTTAAAAACCCAGTATTATCTCTCGTAAACATATTTATACCTTTATATGATCAGACAAGTCCTAAGCCTCCTATTTATAATAAGTGACGATATATAATTTATGATTATGTAAGCAAAAAAAAATTTATACCCTATATATATATCTATATATTTATACATATGCTGGCTGACTTGGGGTCAGTACATACATATTACAATTTGTAAACCCTACATGCATGAAAATCATGAGAGCCAATTTTCTATGATCTTTTCGTATACTTAAAACCCATTTTTGATTATTGTATGTGTCATAAAACATATTAAATTTATGAGAATATTTATATATAAGGACGACCTGCCAGCCAGTGCAATACCGAATGATATAAAATCTATAGCTGTTGATACAGAGGCAATGGGGCTACTGCATAGCAGAGATAGATTATGCCTTATTCAGCTCTCTTTCAATGATGGCAACGCTCACTTAGTTCAATTCAAAAACGATTATACAGCTCCAAATTTGAGAAAAATATTAGAGGATAAAAATATAACCAAAATATTTCACTTTGCGCGATTTGATGTGAGT
The DNA here is from genome assembly GCA_949316455.1 of Acleris holmiana. Classification (NCBI taxonomy): domain Eukaryota; kingdom Metazoa; phylum Arthropoda; class Insecta; order Lepidoptera; family Tortricidae; genus Acleris; species Acleris holmiana. The sequence continues at coordinate 5,020 of CASGFW010000206.1, forward strand.
ATAATACATTACTACCTGCAAACTTGGGCACTGCCTTGCTATTGCACGAAAATAGCCTCACGTTTAGTTCGCACCTACACAGATAATCATAGCTTAAAAGAGTTGTGCTTAGAACTACTTGATATAAAATTAAATAAGCAACAACAATCTTCTGATTGGGGAAATGAAAATTTAACAGACAAGCAAAAAAGTTATGCTGCATCTGATGTTTTATATCTCCATAAAATAAAGGAAAAGCTAGATTTAATGCTAGAACGTGAAAATAGAAAAGAATTAGCCGAAAAGTGCTTTGAATTTCTTCCTACTCGTATTGAGCTAGATTCAATGGGTTGGGGGAGTGTAGATATCTTTAATCATCATATGTAATCACTTCACTTGAATCCAGAAAAATTTAGTTGATCAGCTGTTAATTGATACGCTATATTTATAAAAATTTAGGTATTTTATGAGTGATGATATTAAAGCGGTAAATGATCAAAATTTCGAATCTGAAGTTGCTAACCACAAAGGATTTGTGCTGGTAGATTTTTGGGCAGAATGGTGTGGACCATGCAAAAGTCTGATGCCACGTATCGAGCAATTGGCTGAGGATAGAAAAGGCAAGATCAAGATCTGCAAGTTCGACATAGATGGAGAAACTGAGGTGCCAAGTAAGTATGGAGTTCAATCTATACCTACTTTAATCATATTTCAAGATGGTAAGGAAATTGCACGCAAAATTGGCGCAATAAATGATTTACACAGTTGGGTTGATAGTGAAATAAGCGAGTAGACAAATTTCCTTTTGCGTGTATTATAGGTGTTGATAAAAGGGATTGTAGCTCAGTCGGTTAGAGCAGTTCGCTCATAACGAATTGGTCGTAGGTTCGAGTCCTACCAATCCCACCACTATTGATACAATTGCAAGGCCTACTCTCTTAGATAAGCTTTTTGCCTTATTAAAGTACTTGGTTGTTAGTGTTTGAAAACTCCATGATATTAGATTCCTTGCATAACTGGAATTCAAAAGTTCCAGCGCGGTTTTCTTATTGGATCTCAGCTGGGATGACGCCTGGTTATGAAAGAAATCTATTGTCAAAAAAAATTACTTCCGCGTATTTTGAATCTGATTATAATGACAATTAGAGATATTTTAAGAGCTCAAAAATTTATCTTTGTCTGCAGACGTTCAATTAACTTTTCAATAAAAAACGTAGCGTATCTTTTTCAGCGTATACACACTTCTGTCATATGTGCGCTGCATTTTTTTCTAATCTTTTTATACAGGAGGATTTTATGTCCAGAATTCCAGATACTTGACCTTTACTTTAGCTAATAAAAACCAACTGGCGCCTTTGGTTTTTATAAAGAAAATCTAGGAAATAACCAAAAACTGTTTCCAGGCATAAATTTGCCATGTATACCTAAAAAGTAATGATATTAACATAATGTTCATATTTGTATGCTAATATTAGAATTATTTGAATTGGAGAATATTATGCAACAACAAGCATCAAACAGAGAGCAAGGGATTAAATTTAGATATAATCAATGTCAGCAGAAATGCCATTCCTACAAAACAAAACGGACAGACCAAGAATGCCTAGATGAATGCTATGAGAAGTACGTTTCTAAACTTTATCCACAAATTACTGCGGGAGTAGCTCAGTTGGTAGAGCGCAACCTTGCCAAGGTTGAGGTCGAGGGTTCGAACCCCTTCTCCCGCTCTTTAATTTTAACATAAAAAATTTCCTTCCCCTATTCAACTAGTTCAGCTATACTAAAAGTAGCTAAAAGCTTTTTAGAAAATTATTATTTAGGAGGATTATATGGACAACAAGACTAAAGCAATGTTATTTATCTTAGGTACAGATATACCAATAGGAGCACTTACAGGTTTGGGACTCAGTTTTACAGCTTTATCACCTTTGGTAATGGGTGGAATTATTGCTGCGGTTCCGGCAGCCTTACTTGCATGTATAATGATCTATAAAAAAAATTTTTCCAAAAAAAGTTTTTTTATTGGTGCTTGTTTATGTGCTGCAAGCTTTGCAACTGGAGTTGGTCTTGCTGCAGCTGCAACTGCTGTTTTCCCTGGTGCAATGCTTGGAATGGGATCAGCAGCTTTAGCAGGTGCGGTGATAGCACCCATAGCACCCATAGCAGTAATCGCAGGGGTATTTGTAACAGTTTGTGTTATTGAACCAATAGCTGAAAAAGTGAATGATTATATTATATCACCTATAGTTGAGCGTTTTTCTTCAAAAGAGGAAGAGTGCAATCTACCTGCAAAATAATCAATTGACGTTAGCATTTAGTTTTCTTTATAATTTCCTTTGTGAAAGAACAAAAATGCTTATTTGTAACGATAGCTGGTTTGCCAAATGCTGGAAAGTCAACGCTAATTAACAGCATCGTAGGCAAGAAAATTGCAATTGTCACCCCTAAAGTGCAGACAACAAGGACGCAGGTAAGGGGTGTTGCTATATGCAACAATGCGCAAATTGTTTTTACTGACTCTCCGGGAGTGTTTTCAGCAGAAACAAATCTTGAAAAAGCTTTAGTCAAATCTGCATGGGGAGCAGTTAAGGATAGTGACATTACTTTATTGCTTGTTGATGTAAACAATTACCTAAAAAATATAGAAAGAATAAAAACGATATTTGCACGACTGGAGCGCACAAAAGGCAGATGCATTTTGGTTATCAATAAAACTGATTTAGTAAAGAAATCAGAGCTCAAGATGGCACATGAGCACCTAAATTTGCTTTATAAGTTTGAAAAAATTTTTACGATCTCGGCACTGAAGAATGATGGACTTTCTGATCTGACTAGTTACTTGTCTAAAATTGCACCGATAGGCCCTTGGTTTTATGAAAAAGATCAAATAACTGATTCCTCAGCTGATTTTTTATCAGCGGAAATTACGAGAGAAAAGTTATTCTTGAACCTACGTGAAGAATTGCCATACTCTACAGCTGTTATAACTGAACAATTTGAGGAAAAAAAAGATAAGAGTTTAGTCATAAAACAGATCATATTTGTATTGAAAGATAATCATAAGAAAATAGTGCTAGGAAAAGACGGCAGTAGCATAAAAAAAATTAATATCGAGGCACGTACAGAATTGGAAAAGTTATTTGAGTGTAAAGTTCATCTCTTTTTGTTCGTAAAAGTGCGACCTTGGACTGATCGCCCTGAGGAATATATAAGTAATGCTTAATTCTTTGTTAGTATTTGATATTGAAACTATACCAGATGTAAATTCCTGCAAGAATTTACTAAATATTAGTGATGATAGCAGTGTAGAAGAAAAGAGGAACGCATTAACAAAATATCATCTTGAAATAACAAACGGGCAAAACTCTTTTCTGCGTCAGCCCTTCCACCTTGTTGTAGTCATTAGTTTTTTACTTTGTAATATAACACGCCAGAGCGGTTATGAAATGTTCACACTACAAGAAATAAGATCTGGAGGCACAGTAAATTCCAATGAAAAAGAGCTAGTAAAGGGATTTTTTAACTACATATCAGAGAAAAAGCCAAGACTAGTTTCGTTCAATGGACGCACTTTTGATATACCGGTACTGAAGTACCGTGCTATGGTTCATGGCATTCAAGCAGAATATTTTCACAAAGCTGGCGATAAGTGGAATAGTTACAATCAGAGGTACAGTAGTGATTGGCATTGTGATTTGCTTGAATCTCTCTCTGATTTTGGAGCTTCTGCAAGTTTGATGCTACGAATGATGATACTAGTTGCAACGAATGATGTATTTTTTCCCAACAGGTCTGACTATGAAGCTTATGACATATTAACGTGCATATCAGAGGGCAGTTATGCCCTGGAGAATAACAGAAAGAAGTTAACTACCGAGCATTACTTCAAATCTGTGGCAAAAATGGAGGAACTGTTCAGCGACATTCCCGAAGCAATTTATAACACTTTAGTGATAGCTAAGCGGTGCTCTTACATGTCAAGAAGCAGGCAGCCTATCTTGCCTAAATTTCCTTGTCGAGAAAATAAAACTGAGAATGAAGAACTGAGGGAGCAGGCAGTTGCAGGATTAGAATTCCGCATTGCAAATGAAACGGACATAGACCTTAAACAATACTACGATCGGCTGAATTACGAACTAAGCGTAATAACTTCGATGAACTACGCTGGCTACTTTTTGATAGTTTCTGATTTCATTCGTTGGAGCAAAGCAAATGGCATTCCAGTTGGACCGGGAAGAGGTTCTGGTGCTGGATCGATTGTTGCTTGGAGCTTACAAATTACAGATCTTGATCCAATAAAGTTTGGTCTGATCTTTGAAAGATTTTTGAATCCTGATCGTGTATCGATGCCTGACTTTGATATCGATTTCTGCCAAGAGAAAAGGGACCTGGTTATTGATTATGTTCAGAAAAAGTACGGTTATGTTGCTCAAATAATCACTTTTGGAAAATTGCAAGCAAGGGCAGTATTGCGTGATGTTGGTAGAGTATTGCAAATGCCTTACTCTCAAGTGGATAAAATATCTAAAATGGTTCCATTTAATCCAGTGACCAGGGAAAATCACAACTAAAAGCGCATCCATTACTGAAGTTACTTTATTCTCCTAATCCAATGACATCAAAATCGGAATTTATTGAAGGGATTGTGACTTATCGATTAGTTAATGGCAATTCTTATGTATTGATGATTGAGGCGCAGAACAAACCAACAGAGCTTTATCTTCTGCGCCCTGATAGGGTTGAAATTATTCCAGGGAGAAGTAACGTTCCTTATGCCTATCGTTATACCGTAAATAACAACAGTTATGACTTTAAAGTTGATAAATTGACTGGGCGTTCAACAGTACTGCATCTTAAAACCTTTAACCCTTTGAATGATTGGTATGGACTTTCACCAATTGAGGCAGCTGCATATAGTATAGATCAGCATAATCAGGCTGGTGCTTTGAATCAGGCAATGCTGCAAAATGGAGCAAGACCAAGTGGCGCAATAGTTGTAAAATCAGAAAAGGATGGAAGTGGTGGAAACTTAAGTCAAGAGCAATATCAACGCTTAAAAGCACAGATAAATGATCATTATTCAGGTCCTGTTAACGCTGGAAGACCAATATTACTTGAGGGGGGCCTAGAGTGGAAGGAGATGAGCTTATCACCAAGGGATATGGATTTTATTGAATCCAAGCATAGCTCAGCTCGTGATATTGCGCTAGCTTTTGGCGTTCCGCCGCAGTTGCTTGGCATACCGGGTGATAACACTTACAGTAATTTAGTTGAAGCACGTCTTTCCCTTTGGGAACAGACGATTTTACCAACGCTAGAAAATATTATCTGTCGCCTGAATTCTTGGCTAGTGCCCAAGTTTGGTAAAGATTTATGTTTGTCATATGATAAAGACGCGATAGAAATTCTAATGGAGAAAAGACAAAAGATGTGGAAATACGTGCAAAACGCAAGCTTCATGACGCTCAATGAAAAAAGAGAAGCTTTTGGCTTGCCACCGTTACCCGGTGGTGATAAGTTGAATTGATATTTATATAGTGTAGATATTTATACTAATACCAATTCTCATTATTAATGAACCAAATAAGAAGCATTGAAGAGTTGTTTAACTGTGGAAGGGGAAAGAGAGGTAATAAATTTACACAAAGCGCTCTCAAGCAGAACAATTGTATCGTAGATCTTATTGCGTAAAATGTTCTGTTTTATATATAACCAAAACCTCTCAACAGGATTGAGGTCAGGTGAGTATGGTGGTAGGTATATAATTTCGATATTTTTAGGTATCTTTAAACTTTTTGACTTATGCCAACTAGCGCAATCCATCACGAGAAAAGCCTTTCTTATTCCTAAATATTGCGACATCTGTTCAAGGAATATATTTATACAATCAGTGTTGACGTTTGGTGCAAATAAGCTAAAATTCTCTCCATTTCTGGGATTAACTGCACTATAGAGATAAAAATTTTCCCTACCTAATTTTACCTTAACCTGTGTTCTACTGCCTTTTTTAAACCACCCATGTCCAACTTTTGAATGTGTACCAAACCTTGATTCATCGAAGAAAAATAGCTCTTTTTCAGAATGCATGATGATAGTTTCATTGAGGTTTTTTTTTAAACTCCTCTTGCTTATTTTTATCTTGTCCACTATGAATTGGTCTTGGTGTGATATATGAGAATTTCATTCTTTGCATATTACGATGTATTGCGGATTTGCTGATATTCAAACCAGATCTTTCTTGGATTCTTATTCTCATTTCTCTAATAGTAATATTGGGATTTTTCTCTATCCACACCTCAATTTGTTCAAGTTGACTTTGGTTCAATATAGTTTTTCTACGGCGCTGAGGTGGAGAAAATAATTTTTCTTCTCTTCCAAATTTTATGTGCTTTATCCATGTAGTAATTGCCTTTCTCGAAATGCAACATACTTTTGCTACAGCTGTTATACTGTGCTTTTTTGCTGCAATTACAGCATTTAGTTTTTTTGCAACATACGCATTATTTCTTACTTTCTTCAGCATCTCTTTTGCTGATTCCACCACTTTTTCATCCAATAATTTTGATCTTAATGCCATCTAAACCTCGCTATTTTACTTACTTCTGTATGGCTTTTTTTCCATTATTGTCTATTCGTTGCTTGTATAGCGGGAATTGGTATGAGTATCCTGGATGCTCTGTTTCAATTTCTCCATGGGCCTCTTTTTCTTCCTTAGCCTTTTCTAGAGCTGTTATCTGTTCTTCTGTTAAAATGATACCATCCTGAGCTACTTTTGCTTCTAATGCCTTTAACCTCTTTTTAAAATTTTCAAGATCGTTTCTTTGCCACACTGATCTTATTCCACTTGCAGAGATGAGAATTCCTCTCTTTTTCAGTTCGTTTGCTGCTCTTTCTTGTCCGTATGCTGGAAACTCTATTGCTATTTCAACTACTGCTTTTTCTATATCCTCCGACACTCTATTTGCATACAATGGCTTGCTTTTGCTTATCTCGTGTAAAGCCTCTTCTCCTCCTGTTTCATACAGTTCTTTGAAGCGGTAAAATGTATCCCTTGAATATCCCATTACTTTACACGCCTGTGATACATTTCCTAATTGCTTTGCAAGTTCTAGCAATCCCAACTTTGGTTTTAGTATTTTTTTCTTGTGTTGTATTCATATCTGACACTCCTTTAAAACTTGTCTATATTTTTATCTTACTTTGTTTGCTTGTCAGATCAAGTCTAAACTATTACAGCTTATTTTTCTCTTCACCTAACTTTTTACTCTCATCAGACTTTGTCTCAAATGTTTTATAATATTCTTAAATGCTCCTGTCACATTCTGCTACTTTTTCCTGATAAATATTATATAGCTCAAATTCTTGCTTTAATGTAAATAGGTGTTCTTTTCTATAGTTTCCTGCTAATGCTTTTGCAATAACAGATTTATCACTTTTTATTCGTCCATCTCTTAGTTCAGCCAATTTTTCAGGATTATTCTCACCATCTATTATTGCTTTAATAATTTGCATTCCAGTTACACCAGTTGTATCGCTTATAACTTTATGTAGTTGAATATTCATTTGTGTTAGCGCTTTTTGCATACGCAAAGTATGTGTAGAAGCATTTTCAATTAAATTTTTACGTTGCCGAACATAACTACGCAATACACACATTTGATCATCTGGCCTAAATGACCCTTGGAGTAACCCGTAACTGTGTAGTTGTTGAATCCATTTGCACATCTGATTTTCTCCCAGGTACATTTTTAACATGTTTTGCGTTTACCAGTTTTACTTCAAATCTGTGTGATTCAAGTACTTGAAACAAAGGAATCCAGTACACTCCTGTTGACTCCATGGCTACTGTATTAACTTTACATTTTTTCAACCATTTTGCTATGTTGTAGAGATCTTACGTAAAGCAGCTAAATTTTTGTATACGTTGTTCATCGCTTCCTTCGGGTACACGTACATAATGTACAGCCGAGCCAACATCGATTCCTGCTGCATTAGATCTCTAATTTACTTTTGAACTTTGCCATTTTTAATCTCCATTATATAATAATCCATAATTGAGAAGTGCTTAAGCTTGGGACGGTTGAGTTATACATTCTTCTAATCGAGTTAGCCCAAAAGGCTCCATCAGTGGTTCGACCGTTCCTCCAAAGCCACGCTGTCCTACGGGCACTTAAGGCACCATTGCACAGTTCGGCTATAACTGCAAAAAGCTCTTCTCTACAAAATTATACATAAAATTTGCCATACACTCAGCTAGGAAGTTTCTTTTTGGTTTGACAGGTTTTATCTGTCCGGCGCTGTCCAGTATGATAGGGGTTTTTAGGTCAATTCGGCGGATGCTATATACCATGCTGCTATAAAACCTAAATAAATCTTTCTGAATTCGACTTTGTTCTACATTATGAATGGCAGAATTGTTAGTATTATAAAGCCTTTCTGGATGTGGTTCATTTAAGATATTATATCCAACAATGGCAGGATGGTCCTTAAGTTCTCTTGCAAGATCTTGCCAAAATTTTGCTGCTTGTTTTTGAAAAGCTTGATCTGACCATAAACGTAAATCATCTTTATCGTTATTATTTTGCTTCCATCTAGATCCAGGTAAGCTAAGCATCGTTAACACTACTGGTATTTTTTGTTGATGAAAAGCATCTAAAACATCTTTCAGAACTTTCAGGTCTTTGGAAATCAGGCCCGGATAATTGTCTGCATTGCCTAAGAGGAAGTCACGTTGCGTAGTTTCAAATTTGTCAGGAGCAAGACGAATAAAACCAATTTTGTATTCCTTTGCTGCTTTGATTAAGTCACTATCAACTTTTCTATTGAAAACATTTGCTCCCTTTCTAACTCCAGTTTGCCAAAAGAGCATTTTGCTGTTCTCCGGTATTGACTTAGCACTCACATTACAGAAAACTATAGAATACAAAACAGCTGTAATTAGAAGAAAAATTTTCACTTATATAATTTTGCTATAATGGTAAGTAACCTAACAGACAAGATCCCGTTTGTAAAGATGCATGGTACTGGCAATAGTTTTGTTATCATAGACTCACGTTCAGCAAATAATTTAGACTGGAATTATAGACAAATTGCTGATCAAGGCAGTTGTGATCAAGTGATAATTATAACAATGTCTAATGCTGCAAACTGCTTTATGCATATCTACAATGCTGACGGTAGTCGAGCTGAAATGTGTGGAAACGCAGCACGCTGTGTTGGATATTTGATAATGTTAGAAAAAGGTACTGAATATATCACTATTGAGCTGATAAATAATCGTATCTTAGAATGTTTTAAAGTAGGTGATAAATCAATAAAGGTCAATATGGGTAAACCACTGCTTAAATGGAATGAAATTCCTCTTTCTTGTGAATGCGATCCCCTTTATCTACCTATAGAGCTTGAAATGCTGAAAGAGCCAGTTGCAGTAAATATTGGTAACCCTCATATAGTTTTTTTTGTTGATAACATAAGCGAAATACCATTGCAGAATTTAGGACCAAAGCTAGAAAATCACGAATTATTTCCTCAGAAAACAAATGTTAGTATTGCACAAATAGAAAAATCTGGAGAAATAAACTTAAGAGTTTGGGAAAGAGGAACAGGTATTACTGCTTCATGTGGTAGTGCGGCTTGTGCAGCATTTGTTGCATCTATACTTCGTAAGTGTTTGGCTACTAAACAAACTTCAGTGCATTTACCAGGAGGTCAGTTACTGATTGAGTGGTCAAAAAATATACTGATGACTGGGGATATAGGGTTTTTATGACCTAGGTGTAATAGTTTAGACTTGATCTGACAAGCAAACAAAGTAAGATAAAAATATAGACAAGTTTTAAAGGAGTGTCAGATATGAATACAACACAAGAAAAAAATACTAAAACCAAAGTTGGGATTGCTAGAACTTGCAAAGCAATTAGGAAATGTATCACAGGCGTGTAAAGTAATGGGATATTCAAGGGATACATTTTACCGCTTCAAAGAACTGTATGAAACAGGAGGAGAAGAGGCTTTACACGAGATAAGCAAAAGCAAGCCATTGTATGCAAATAGAGTGTCGGAGGATATAGAAAAAGCAGTAGTTGAAATAGCAATAGAGTTTCCAGCATACGGACAAGAAAGAGCAGCAAACGAACTGAAAAAGAGAGGAATTCTCATCTCTGCAAGTGGAATAAGATCAGTGTGGCAAAGAAACGATCTTGAAAATTTTAAAAAGAGGTTAAAGGCATTAGAAGCAAAAGTAGCTCAGGATGGTATCATTTTAACAGAAGAACAGATAACAGCTCTAGAAAAGGCTAAGGAAGAAAAAGAGGCCCATGGAGAAATTGAAACAGAGCATCCAGGATACTTAGGTAGCCAAGACAGTTATTATGTTGGTAATATCAAAGGTATTGGACGAATTTACCAGCAAACCTTTGTTGATACCTATTCCAGAGTTGCTTTTTGCTAAGCTTTACACAGAAAGGACTGCTATCACAGCTGCAGATCTTCTTAATGATAGGGTAGTACCGTTCTTTGATGAACAGAAAGTATCATTGCTACGTGTTTTGACGGATCGTGGTACAGAGTATTGTGGCAGACCTGAAAATCACGCTTACCAGCTATATTTAGGGGTAGAAAATATTGATCATTCTCGAACCAAAGCTCGTTCTCCACAGACTAATGGCATATGTGAAAGGTTCCACAGAACTATGCAAGATGAATGTTACAATATTATCTTTAGAAAGAAAATTTACACCTCTTTGGCAGAACTTCAGTTAGACGTAGACCATTGGGTGCATTCTTACAATAGATCTAGACCGCATTCAGGTAAATATTGCTATGGTAAGACTCCTATGCAAACCTTTTTTGATAGTATGCATATTGCTTATCAGAAAAATATTGATAGCATTAAACAGGATGCTGATTTTGGTTTTGACTTTGTTAATTCTTCTGTCAGTTAATTCATGCCTGTCAGATCAAGTCTAAACTATTACACCTAGGCTAGGCACTGACACTCATTACTTCTAACACCTTTTTACCAATCACAGCAGGGGTTTCTGCAATCGCAATCCCAGCACTGCGCATAACCTCTAACTTTGCACCAGCACTTCCGCCACTAGAGGAGATAATAGCCCCAGCGTGCCCCATACGTCTTCCTGGAGGTGCTGTTTGACCTGCTACAAAACCAACGATTGGCTTTTTAGTTTTTTCTGTTTTCACAAAATGTGATACATCCTCTTCTTCGTTTCCACCTATTTCACCAATAACTACAATACCATGAGTATCGTCATCTTTTAAAAAGAGCTCCATACAGTCAACAAACGTCATACCATGAACAGGATCCCCTCCAATTCCTATACATGTTGACTGACCAAGACCAACAGCGGTTGTTTGTGCTACCGCTTCATAAGTTAAAGTTCCAGAACGAGACATAATTCCTATATGTCCACGTCTGTGAATATGTCCTGGCATAATTCCTATTTTGCATTCTTCGGGTGTAATAACCCCTGGACAGTTTGGGCCAATCAATCGACTGTTTGAACCAGCAAGAGCGTGCTTTACCTTTACCATGTCAAGTATAGGAATGCCCTCTGTGATGCAAACTATTAATTCTATCTCTGCATCTATTGCCTCAAGTATTGCATCAGCTGCAAATTTAGCAGGTACATATATCACAGTAGCATTCACATCAGTTTTTTCTTTAGCTTCTGCTACGGTATTAAAAACTGGTAAATTAAGGTGAGTGCTTCCACCCTTGCTAGGAGTTACACCGCCAACCATTTTGGTTCCATAGCTAATTGCTTGTTCTGAATGAAATGTACCTTGTGCACCAGTAAAGCCCTGGCATATTAATCTTGTATCTTTATTTACTAAAACAGACATACTCTACTTCACCTCTTGTACTATTTTCTGTGGAGCCTCGTCAAGTTCGTCTGCAGCAATAATATTTAGCCCTGACTCTTCTAAAATTCTTTTTCCTTCTTTAAAGTTAGTGCCTGATAATCTAACCACTAAAGGGACCTTAATATCTATTTCTTTTGCAGCTTCAACTATTCCATTTGCAATGATATCACAACGCATTATACCGCCAAATATATTAACCAAAATTCCTTGTACATTACTATCAGATAATATAATTTTAAATGCTTCAGTGACAGTTTCCTTACTTGCTCCACCACCAACATCTAGAAAGTTAGCAGGCTCTGCTCCATAGTACTTTATTATATCCATTGTTGCCATAGCAAGACCTGCACCGTTCACCATGCAACCAATATTGCCATCCATTTTGATGTAACTAAGTCCATGTTTTGAAGCTTCTATCTCTTCTTTAACTTCTTCATCATAATCACGAAGCTGCACGATTTCTGGATGACGATATAAAGCGTTGTCATCAAAATTAATTTTAGCATCAAGTGCAACAAAATCCCCGGAATTTGTTTCAACTAGTGGGTTAATTTCTATTTGGCTTGCATCAGTTGTAATAAACGCATCATATATATTTTTTGCAATATTTGTTATTCTTTCTATTTGTTCTGAATTCAAATTAAAATTATTGGCAAGTTTACTGTTATCAAGATTTGTAAAACCAGTAGCAGGGTCAATATCAAATTTCACAATTTTTGTAGGAGAATTTTTTGCCACTTCTTCAATATCCATTCCACCTTCTGAGGAAAATATAAATACTAACCTACTGAGCTTTGGATCAACTACTAGACTCAAATAGTACTCTTTTTTAATGCTTGAACCTTCCTCAATGTATACTCTTCTTACCTGCTGTCCACTAGGCCCTGTTTGATGAGTAACTAAAGTTATGCCAATCATGTCCTTTACAAGTTGTTGAGCTTCTTTAGTTGACTTTGCTAGCTTTACGCCACCAGCCTTACCCCTACCACCTGCATGAATCTGAGCTTTAACCACAAACACGTCAGATTTTAGTTGATTTATTTGAGTTTCTACTCCTTCTGCAGATGTAGCAACAAAACCCTTTGGTAACGGGACATTAAACTTGTGTAAAATTTCCTTTGCTTGATATTCATGAATATTCATAAGATAACTAATTATTAACCTTAGTAAAAACTACCAACCATAACGCTGTCTTCTGCATTCTTGCTGATACCTCTTTTTCCTTGCTTCAGCTTTTTTTTTAGCTGTTTTCTCTGATTTCTTTTCGTGATATTTTTTTTTCATTTTGAGCCCTCTTCCTTCCTTTTGAATTATTTTTCTCAACACTGGAAGAGCTCTATCTACATCACCATAATGGACTGATACTTCAATCAAACTCTATACCTCCTTCGGTAATCACTTCAAAATCCATTTATAAATTAGAAAATTAACATTGTCAATTATTTTATAAACTTGAGCGATAGAATATGATATGCAGTGATTTATATGAAAAAAGCTTCATTCTGCTGTCAATCATTTACTTGCTGATAAAAATTGCTTTTAGGTTACAGTGCTCTTGTAATTTTTCTAATCTCGGGGCGGAGAGATTTGAACTCCCGACCCTTTGGTCCCAAACCAAATGCGCTACCAGGCTGCGCTACGCCCCGACTTCTTTACTAAGAGTATCGATAGTTCGGAAAAATGCAAGTTTCATTTATTTCTTTTAGGAAAAATATAATGCAGATTTCTTTATATAGAGTGTCAAGTTGCACTAGCCATATTAAAAAATCTAGCTATACCAATTGGTGAAGGTTAATGCAGCAACTACAGCAGTATCAACTCTCAAAATTCTTTTTCCTAGACTCAGTTTCTGACAAAATTTATTGGCAGAATCAAGTTCGTAAGATGAAAAACCACCTTCGGGGCCAACAATAATAGCAACGTTTTTCTTGCCTTTTAGAACTTTATTAGGAGGTTGTCCTTCACCTGTTTCATCACACAAAACAAAATTTTTATTCTGGGAATCGGATAATTCACAAAAATTAATAGGAAGAAAAATCTGTGGTATACTTGTCCTACCGGATTGTTCCGCAGCTTCAATTGCCTGTAATTTCGCTCTACTTAGGTTAATGTTTTTTACTGCTGTACGTTCTGTTGAAATAAATTGAATGCAGGTTACTCCCATTTCAGTTGCTTGTCTTACTATGTTGCTTAAGGCGCCGCTTTTTACCAGAGCACAATACAAATATAGATTTTTTTCATGTTGTTGTTTAGTGCGTTCTTTTATTATAATTTTTGTCGATTTACTTGATATATTCACTACTTCTCCTAACCATTCTCCATCCTTTCCATTAAAAAGATAAATGTTATCATGCTTCTTAAGCCGCATTACATTGTAAATATAGTGACTTTGTCGTGGATGAAGAGCCAAACTTACATTTTGTGATAAAGCTTCTTCAACATAAAGCCTAATTTTTTTCATTCAAAACTTTAGTTATTTGCATTCTGTTTGAGTGACTCTTACGGGATTTGAACCCGTGTTACCACCGTGAAAGGGTGGTGTCCTAACCACTAGACGAAAGAGTCGACTTGAATCTAACTGAGTTATATCGATTATACATATAAAGTCAATTCAATTATTTTGAATCACACAGTTAGAGTGATATATCAGTGATTTTATATCGACAGCCTCCTATTACCCCATGTTCAATGCTTACTGAACCTATCTCAGATTTAGGAGCTTTAGATCCTAAATCTAATTTTTGTTCAACTTTTGTATCTGAATCATAGCCAGAATCGTATCCAGAATCTCTACGCTCAAAATTTTGCCTTATTTCTTTTACGTTAAAGCCAGCCTTGGTCTTGATTTGCTGACTCGCTGGCTTATTAGCACTTTGCTCATTTAGTTTTACTTGCAAATTATTCACTTTATCCTGCACTAATCCATGATAAGTCCCAGAATTATCTTTTATATGTTTTGCTTGTCTTTCTGATCTCTTTTTCGATAAATCTACTTTAGCATAAATAGGCTCTGGTTGCTCTTTATGATTTAAGCTAGTGAGCTTTTTTTGCTCTGAGAAATCATCTACATCTTCATAAATAGGTTCTCCTGATATACTAGAATAACCACTATCTTTCAATGATAAATTTTCAGTAGATCTTTTATGCAAATCATATACTTCAGCATAAATGGATTCTTCCGATACGCTCAACTCTTCTAATGAGTTATACCAATTCCCACTATGCAAAGAACAGATAGACAATAATGGGAAAGAAGTGATACTAAAGTAGATAAAATAGAGAGGTATAAATGGCATTAAGGTCAAAACTATTAGACGAAAAAGTTGTAAATTTGGCGAAAGAAATGTTAAAAAAGGTCAGAAATAACGCATATGTTTCAAAAAAGTTACAAGCGGTGATAGCAGGAAAAGAAAGTAGTATAAGCGCTGTGGCAAGAATATGTAAAATTTCAAGGACTGCTTTGACTGAATGGATAAAGCATCTAAAATTTGGTAGAGAAGAAAGATTATTTGCCCCGTCTCAGCGGCGAAGAAAAAGCAAATTAAAGAAAAATCAACGTGAGCAAATTGAAATATGGGTAGAAAGAAATCCAAATATTACTATTAAGGAAGTGCAGATAAAAATCTCAGAGGAATTTGGCCTAAACATTAGCAAATCAACAGTGCACCGTGAGATACAAAGGATGAAATTTTCTTATATAACACCGAGGCCAATGCACCATAAACAAGATAAAAACAAGCAAGAAGAGTTTAAAAAATACTTCAATAAAATAGTCAATTCCCACCCTGAAAAAGAGGTGTTTTTTTGATGAATCACGATTTGGAACTCATTCAAAAATCGGACACGGATGGTTTAAAAAAGGGGTCAGAACGCAGGTTAAAATGAAAATTGGTAGACAAAATTTCTATATCTACAGTGCGGTAAATCCAAGAAGTGGTAAGAAAATCAGCCTACTTGCTCCATATGTAAACACTGATTGTATGAATATATTTCTGGAGCAGATGTCGAAAGATTTAGGCACGAAAAAAGCCTTTCTTGTAATGGATTGTGCAAGTTGGCATAGATCAAAAAGTTTGAAATTTCAGGAAAACATTACCATTATATACTTGCCTCCTTATTCACCGGAACTGAATCCTGTTGAGAGGTTGTGGCAATATATCAAATACAATACTTTACGTAACAGAGTCTACGATACCATAGGCTTACTTGCAGATGTTCTGTGTAATTTTATTGTCAGTATTTCCAGCACTACTATTAAACGAGTTTGTAATGTTTCTTATTTGTTCGATTAGTAATGGAATTTGGTATAACTACGCAAATGTGTGAGATAATTTCAGTTATACCTGAATCAGAGTTAGGTTACAGTAGATTGTGATTACATTAATTTTTTCAAGACAGTTCTAAAAAAAAGTGGGAAATCTTTTTCATAGCCAATCAAACTAAGCTTTCTTTACGAAAGGTTTGATGTTATCATTTTATAAACTATATCCTGAATTTGTTAAATGAACATTAATATAAAGAATTTAGTTCATGCTTTTTCTAAATTGCCAAGTTTAGGTCCATCATCATCACGAAGGTTAGTTATACATTTGCTCCAAAATAAAGAGAAAGTCATGCTACCGCTTGCATCTTTGATTAGAGAGCTAGCGGATCTTATAATAGAGTGCAAAATTTGTGGAAACCTAGATACTAAATCGCCGTGTTCTATTTGTACTAACCCAAAGCGTGACACCAAGTTAATGTGTGTAGTAGAAGAATTGGGTGATCTATGGGCATTTGAAAAAGGGAATATATATTCAGGTATGTATCATGTTTTGGGTGGAAGGCTATCAGCAATAAATGGCATAGGTCCAAAAGAACTGAATCTTGATAACATTCCCAAAAAAGTTACAGAATTTAAAATTGAAGAGGTCATTATTGCAATCAATCCGACATTAGAAGGCCAAGTTACTGCACAATATATAATTGAATTGCTAAAGAATTCGAATGTAAAAATATCGCGCCTTGCTTGTGGTATACCGATAGGTGGAGAAATTGACTACCTAGATGAAGGGACTCTGAAGATAGCGCTTACGTCAAGACAAGAGTATGAGTTAAATATAAAGTAAGGTATGTGCTTAAAAAAACTTACATCGCTAATAACCTTCAGAAAAAAAGAAGAGAAACAATTGCCTAAGGTAATAAATTGGGAAGGTGATTGCTTGGGTTATAAGCAAATTGCAAGTAAATTTAGTTCTATAATCAAGACAATCGATAAGTCTTTTTCAATCGTATCCTTAGAAGGATATGATAAGTGGGGTAAGACATTTTTTTTGAAAGAATGGGTAAAGGATCTAGAGCAGCAAAATGAAATTGCAGCTTATTACAGCGCATGGGATATTAGTGCGCTAGATCAACCATTGCCTTCTTTTTTGCATTTCTTGTTTGAGGATCTATTCGCATCATACAAAGTAAAAAGGAGTGTTATACAGCAGTTCAAAAACATAAACCAAGAACTATTTTCTCTCAATACATTAGGAAAGCTGATCAGTAAATCTCCACTTGCTATGCTTTCAGTATTTCTCGATGCTGCAAAAGAGGCTGATAAGAAAGACATTGGTTTTGTCTTGGGTGAATTAAATCTTCTCCAAAGGAGAAAAGAGAACATTAGAGACTTTAAGATACAACTAGCAGATGTGGTTAATAAAATCAGGAAAGACAAAAACATTTATATAATGGTCGATGATCTTGATATATGTCGCCCTAAATTCATTGTCGATTTTTTAGAATCCATAAAGTACATGCTTGATGTCGAGGGACTGGTTTTCATTATCTCTGTTAGCCAAGATAAGAGTAATGTGCAAAGAGCAATTAGCACAATACTTGGACCAAATTTTAGCCTAAAATCTTTTACTGATCTCTCT
>CASGFW010000207.1:0-36460 GCA_949316455.1 Acleris holmiana
AATCAGAGTAATATTGCCCCGTGATCGTTTTTCCCTTCGCTAAATAGTCAATGTGGATAACTCCTTGGGAATCCCAAAAAGCGGTCGCCCGACTGACGGAACCGTTTTTGCTTTTTTTGAGCATTTTTGCCGGGGCAGGTCCAATGCTTGGACTGTTGGACTGTTGTTTTGTTTCGGGAGTATAGTGGTGGATCCACGTTTTGTCCACGGTAACATAACGCATAAAAAAGTCTTTCGGAATATGTTTTAATAGTGCCAAACACTCTTTGGAAGTGGCTACACGATTCTGCTTATTTTCTTCTGTTAGCAAACGCGGTACCCATCGGGCCGATAACTTCCTCATTCCCAAATGTTTATGAACGATATTTTGTACACGCTCCAGTGACAAGCCACATACCTCAGCTACCTCCCTCAACTTCAATCTACGATCGTTCATCAACATATCACGGACTTTGTTGATGTTTTCCTCCGTGGTAACCTCATTTGGACGTTCTGGGCGGGCCTCATCAAACACAGATATTCTTCCATTTCTGAACTCGTTATACCACGGCTTTACTGTGGCAATAGAAGGTGAAGCATCGCCATATACGGTATCTAACTCAGTTTTAATTTCATCACGCGTTTTCCCCTTCAAAAACAAAAAGCGAATCACTGATCGATATTGTTCTTTTTCCATTTTACACAAACAATGCCACTCGTTATGTTTAAAAAACTATAAGTCATGAAGTAATTAACGGAATCATTTGAAACTGACAATTTTCCCGCGTCCAAGATGGCGGATGTAGGCAAAGACATTTTTAATATTCAGCCAAACCGCGTAGCTTCAAGGTTCATTACTTATCATACCACCCTCGTACGAGTCAGACAATCTCATTTCCGCCAAAGCATATAATAATACTTTTCTCAAACAATGCGAGCAAATGATACAAATGCATTCTTTTTTTCGTCCAAGTCAGTCGTGCAGTGCAGACGTGCGCTGGTTGTTTCTAAAGTTCATTTAATTTGTTTTTAAAATTGCATCTTTTAATCCCTCGTGCTGTGAATCAAGATCGGTGGCTCTCTTACTATCTTGTGTGTTTTGCCGTTTGGGACCGGCGCCATATTGGATTTGGAGTGTGTTTTGTTTCATTTACTCTCGGTTGTTGGAGGACCAGAAGTCCAGAATATAGTGTTTAGAAAGTTAGCGAAAATATTTTGTCATTTTGCTTTGAGAGGTGTGAGGCGTGGAGTAAGAGTATTGTGGTGTTGTTCTTTAAAAAGGGTAACAAAACCCTGCTGAAGAACTACCGACCCATTTCACTCTTAAGCCACGTCTACAAACTGTTTTCAAGAGTCATCACGAACCGCCTTGCACGAAGACTCGACGAATTTCAACCCCCTGAGCAGGCCGGGTTTCGAGGAGGATATGGCACCATAGACCACATTCATACAGTGCGGCAGATTATACAGAAGACTGAAGAGTATAATCAACCCCTGTGCATAGCATTTGTGGACTATGAGAAGGCTTTTGACTCTATCGAAACCTGGTCAGTTCTGGAATCCATGCAACGTTGCCAAGTGGACTGCGATACATCCAAGTGTTGAGATGTCTATATAACGCCGCAACTATAGCCGTCCAAGTACAGAACCAGTGGACTAGACCTATCAACCTGCATCGAGGTGTGAAACAAGGGGATGTGATTTCCCCTAAATTGTTCACAAATGCATTAGAGGATATGTTCGGGACGCTGATCTGGAAAGGGCGTGGCATCAACATAAACGGCGACTACATCTCACACTTGCGATTTGCAGACGACATCGTTATTATGGCCGAAACGTTGCAGGATCTACAACATATGCTGAACGATCTAGCTGATTCTTCTCAACGCATCGGTCTCCGGGTGAACTTGGATAAAACCAAGATTATGCTCAATGAACATGTCACACCGGGACCGATTGCAGTGCAAGGCGATACACTCGAAGTTGTTAAAGAATATGTTTACCTTGGGCAAACTCTGCAGTTGGGTAAAAACAACTTCGAGAAAGAGGCCAACAGAAGAATACAGCTGGGTTGGGCAGCGTATGGGAAATTACGTCGAGTTTTCACGTCGTCTATTCCACAGAGTCTAAAGACAAAAGTCTTCAATCAGTGCGTCCTACCTGTTATGACCTACGGAGCCGAAACCTGGACACTCACGGTGGGGCTGGTCCACAAATTTAAAGTCGCTCAGCGAGCTATGGAGAGGGCTATGTTGGGAGTTTCTCTGAAGGATCGGATCTGTAATGAGGTGATCCGACAGAGAACTAAGGTTATCGACGTAGCCCATCGAATTAGCAGTTTGAAGTGGCAGTGGGCCGGCCACGTGTGCCGCAGAACGGATAACCGCTGGAGCTATCGTGTTCTTGAGTGGAGACCGCGGATCGGCAAACGCAGTGTAGGACGCCCTCAGACGTGGCTGGCAGAAGCTGGATGAGAGTGGCCGCAGATCGTGCTAGGTGGCGTGCAATGGGAGAGGCCTACGTCCAGCAGTGGACTAATATAGGCTGATGATGATGATGATGATGATTTGCTTTGTGTCTATTTTCGCACGCCACTACGGAGGTTTGAGCCGGGGCTTACAAGATCGCTAGTTGCCTTACTGCTAGACCAACTTGCACGAGTCATTGGCCGCGAAAGTTCGCTATAGTTGTTCTTATATCGTTGGCCGGTGCCACGATCTTAACGACGGTTTAGCGTTACGCATGCATCATTGTAATTAAGCGGTGCCATACCTTTTGCTGTGAAGAATGAATATCTGCAGCGGATGCCAGCATTAGCGATCATCGCCATTAGCGTCAAAGATTGAATTACTTGCTCATCTTGCTCGTGTGTTTATCACTACTCATGTTTGAATATCACTAAGGAAAACTTTTCAAAGCTATCAGTCAGGGCCAAACATTCGTGAAAGTGCCCCGAGTGTAAGTTAACTCGCAAGACCGGCGATAACAGTGAGACAGGGCAATGATGTTGGTGGCTACGGTAGTCCCGTATTTTCATTGGACTTAATAGACGAACGTTTGCACGTGTTTGAATCCAACATTCGCGAATCGATTGTGTCGCAAATTAAAACTGAATTCGAGTCTCTGCGAGGAAGTATTGCCTACGAGAAGAATCTTCTCAGCGGCGATCTGAAAAGCATAAACTACGGGAGTGCGTAAAAGATCTCGACTTTAGGTTGGCCCAGACAGAACAACAAGCGCGAGAAAGCAATATCGAAGTCCAGTGCCTACCGGAACACTCTAATAAAAACTTAGTTTCCACGATTGTTCAGCTGGGCAACATAGTTTCGTGCCCAATCAAACCTGAGGAAATTTTGTCTTGCACCCGAGTGGCCAAAGTTCACCGCAACTCTACAAGACCGCGCTCTGTCATTGCCAAACTTCCCTCTCCCCGTGCGCGGGACATTTTGTTGGCTGCCTGCATGACCTTCAACAAGGCGAACCTGTCGGACAAGCTCAACTCGTCGCACCTTGGTATACGTGGCGTCAGCAAACAAATAATCTACGTCGCGGAACATCTGTCGCCGAGAAATAGAGCACTGCATGCGCAGGCTCGAGTCTTCAGAAGAGAGCAGGGATACAAGCACCTCTGGACCCGCAACGGTAGAATTTTGTTGAAAAAGGAAGATACATCGGCCACAATTTGGGTAAGAGATTTAGAACTTTTGAACTCTCTTAGAATCGTGGCATATTAGCACAACTGCGTTATCCCCATTCGATTTATTTTACTTGTTTGTATTGCTGTTTCCTCTTTCTGTTTTTTGTTCACTATTACATCATTTTGTCTAGTAAGTGTCAACTAAGTATATATTATCAAAATGCTAGAAGCATAAGAGGTAAGCTGCATGATCTGTATTTGGCATCTCTTAGCTCTGAACATGACATTATCATAATTACTGAAACATGGTTAAATGAAGTGTATTTGACGCTGAAATACTTATCGACAATTATACTATATACCGTAGAGATAGATGTAGCTCTGGAAGCCTGAAATCGGAGGCTGGAGGGTGCTGGTAGCTGTTTCTAAAAGGTTAAACTCTTCAAGGCAATCTTTATATGAGAGCAATTACGAGGATCTATGGGTTCAATTTACTGCATATTCAAAAAAATCTTCTTACCAGTTAAATATTTGCGCAGTATACCTCCCCCCTCCAGTCTCTTCTGATCGCCTGAAGGATCAAGTAGACTATATCAGCAACTCTATATCTTTAATTGGCGATGGCACGACACTAGTTGTCGGTGATTTCAATACAGGAAGCGTCAGCTGGAGTTCAGACCCTGTCCATTATCAGTCGACTGCCACTATTCTCAACTATCGATTCACGGGGCTTGACAATGCTTTAGCTGACTTCATGGCACTTCACGACCTTAGACAGTACAATCTTATCAGTAATGCAAACAACCATATCCTTGATCTCGTTCTCTGTTCAGGTTCTTCCACCTCAATTGAGCTTGCTGACTCTTTGTCTAAGGTAGATCCTCCTTAAAGATTTCCGCTCAATAATTACTTACAAAAAGCACCTGTGGAGGGGCGCAACTTCCATTCGACTGATTACACTTCAGTCAATGACGAACTCGAAGTTGTCGATTGGGAGTTATCTCTTAACCACTTAGATAATGTCAACGATATGGTTGAAACCTTTTATAACATAGTAAACGAAATCATAAGGATAAAGATCCTTCTAAAAATATTAAAAAGGGCCAATATCCAATCTGGTACTCCAGGGAATTAATTAAACTTATTAAGGTCAAAAATAAAATGCGCCATAAATGCAAAAAATATAACAACCCGATCGATAAATTTGAATTTAAGTCAGCCAGAGCTATGTGTCACCAATTAATTGAATTATGTTATGCTAAATACATGAAGTCTATCGAGGAGTCAATTTCAAGAAACAAAATGAAAGCGTTTTGGTCTTTCATCAAATCGAAACGTAAACGAGAGGGTAACGTTCCCGGAGAAATGTCGCTACAAGGGGTTAAGTTCTCAACACCTATTGATATATGTAACGCATTTGCCAATCATTTCTCGTCTGTCTACATGGATACTACAGTGCATGTTAGCCAATCTGGCAACACAGATCTTGCTTCTAGTGCCTCTTCCCCCAATGAACTAACGCAACATCATACTCTAAGTAACTTTAGTTTCTCCGTTGCCACAGTTGAAAAAGCACTCAAAAGATTCGATAGAACCAAGGGGGCTGGACCAGATCGTATTCCGGCGGTATTTATAGTTAGTTGTGCTCATAGTTTAAGTCGCCCTTTATGTATTATTTACAATTTCTCTCTTGCCTCTAGAGTTTTTCCATCTGAGTGGAAAATAGCGAACGTTATACCAATTCCCAAAGCCGGTAATGCCAGTAATATATCTAACTACAGACCTATATACTGAGTGATCACCTCAAACCGCTTTTAATACCTCAGCCACACGGCTTCCGCAGTAAAAAAACAACGGTCTCGAATTGTGCTATGCATGCTTCTGAAATAACCGAGGCATTGGATAGGGGCTGTCAAATTGACGGTGTGTATACCGACATAAGTAAGGCTTTTGATCGGGTTGACCAATTACATACTAATTAATAAATTAAGCTCATTTGGGGTCCATGGTAATCTGTTGGATTGGTGCTCAAGTTACCTTACTTCAAGATCACAAAAAATCGTGGTGTGTGGCTATGAGTCAAGGATTTTTGGTGCTCCTTCGGGGGTTCCCCAGGGATCGCACTTGGGTCCTACTCTATTTTTAACCGTCATCAATGACATGGCCGCAAATGTACAACACTCAATGTTTTCCTTTTTTGCATATGATTTAAAAATATGGAAAGTAATAAATGATTCTGCAGACTCACTCCTACTTCAGGATGATGTTAATGAATTTTTTAGATGGTCTGTGGATAACAAACTTCCTTTAAATATTAGCAAGTGCAAACATATCAAATTTACTAAGAAACGTTTTCCTTTTTCTACATCCTATCATATTAATGATGCAGCGCTTGAGGAGGTTACACAAATTAGAGATCTGGGCGTAATTTTCGACGGCAAGTTATCGTTCACGGCCCATGTTGATAGTATTATTAAAAAAGCCTATCAAATGTTGGGCTTTGTCTGGCGCACGTGCAAGAAATTTAAGAGTGTAACTGCACTAAAAGCTTGTTATTTCGCCTTGGTCCGTAGACAATTGGAGTATTGTTGTAATGTCTGGAGTCCGCATTAAAAGTGCCACGTTGACAGATTGGAAAGGATTCAGAGGAAGTTCTTGTACTTTCTTACAATCCACCAACATAAACTCTCCTTACTTAATTCATACAATAACCGACTTAGTTATTTTAAAATGACTTCTCTTGAAGACCGCCGTTGGATATCAGATCAGGTTTTACTTCGCAAAGTTTTGACTAGTTCTGTAGATTGACGCCAACTCTTGGAGAAGATTGGATTTGTAGTGCCAAGACCTCGTTGTCGTTTGTGCAACTTTAGACCATTCTTTGTCACAAATTACAAAACAAAGCTAGGTTCGTATAGTGTTTTGCCTAGAATATGTACTGAGCATAATAAGCTTTACAAAGCAACGAAAATGGACTTATTATCCACTTCATTAAATAAATATAAGAAGTTCCTATTTAATTATAAGTCTGATTTGTTGAAATATTATGGTTTCTCTATTGGATGGCATAAAATTATTTGTAATAATAGTGTTACGCATAATTGCTTTTAGCTGAAATAATGATGTGCATAATCATCTTTACGCATATATTATTACGCATAACATTAAAAAAGCATAAATACAGTAAGCATAATTGTCATCAAGACTAACGTCAAATACATAATTGCAAAAAGTAATAATAATTAATTGGCATCATTACAAAATGGATATCATACTGACCTAACCTAACCTAATGTACCTAACGTGACCTAATTTAACCTTAAGTATCTAATAATTATTAGCCCAAACAATAATATGCATAATGTGTATTAGTCAAATACAAATTAGTTCAACTAAAATTATTCTAATAGCCTAATATGCTAAAAAAGGAGTATGCTAAAGTATTATTATGCGACAGTACAATTATGCCAATACAAATTATACGAAAACAATTATGCGAAAAAATATTAGTCTAAAACACATTATGCGATCCAAGGGGATCCCTAATATTATAGGTAGGTACCTAATTTGTGAGTGATTTTGTACTGGTTTTAAGTCACATTTTGTTCCCTTTTTGTACATTTTTGATATTTAAGAACTCTAAATGTTTATAATTGTTTTTTTTTTGCCATTAGTGTGACGCCATCGTCACACTTAATCAGGGATCGTTACCGGTATTCTGAGTACCGGTTTAAAATGAGGTATAACCGGTTATAATGGCATTTCACTATTTTTACCGCTAAAGCTCTGATTAGCGGTATAATCAATACCGGTATTCGAGTACATGATCGGTTTAGGCAACTGACAACAATACCTCTATTTGATACTTTACCCATAAAAAGCATTACCGGTAATACCTGTCAGTGTCAATATACTTGTTAGTTTGTTTTCGTAAAAGTTTTTAAATCTATTATGTAAATCAAAATACACACAATCAATTTACTTATCCAGGTTCTAGTAGACACTAGTTAACCAGCCATGCACAATAATGTCATCGCGTGACGTACCCTGTTACACTTGGTATGCTTTAGTAATAATGTCAAATTGACGTCTTTTTTATCAGGTGCATTGAATAGCGGTATTAAATACAGGTATTTAATACTGTAAATAGTGTATACATAGCGATAAAAACAAAAGCGGAATGACAACAATACCTCTAATTCGAATATAGGTATTATTTTTTTAAGCGGTAATAATTTGACAATTTAAATACAGGTATTCAATAAAACCGGTTTTGCAATCCCTGCACTTAATTACAATGTTTCATCTGTTAGTGCAGTTGCCGCCGGCGTGCCGCAAGGTTCAACCCTCGGGCCGCTGTTATTCGTAATTTACAGGGCTGATATTGTAAATCGTATACAACACTGTAAATACAAAAATACAAATAAAAAATAGTTTATTGAACAAAATCAAATAAAACATAAAATCGAGGCTGTCCGTCAGTGACCAAACTAGGCTGAGCCTGTATCTTGGCCAACTGCGAGTGCGGTTAACAATATAAATATCACATACACGTAGATGACGTTTAACCAAGGGTGCGCCTAGTATTTTATCAAAGGGGCAAACCTAAATACCTACGTAATATTACTTGATCTACGCACATATCATTTAGTGCTCTAAAGTGCGTTCAGAAACCGTAGAAAATGACCAGCATTATTACAACCAATTTTACTATGAGAACTTTCTTTTCTGTGGTAGTAGTTAGTTATGAGTTTAAATTTGGAACAGCTGTCAAAACTCAAGAGGGTATCTATTCTAATATCTATAGATATTAAAATAGTTATCGATACAACACGTCATGTATGTTTTTTAATATAAACCACACTACCTTTGATCTCGAGTGACATGAGAATAGGGACTTCATTCGTTTGTCTATGATAATAAAAAATCATTCATCTTGACGTAGTATCGATTTGCCGCCATCGAATTGTTGTCATTTATTTGTTGCTTTTTGCTGTTACGAAAGTAGGATTGTGAAAAATTGATTGTTTGTTACGTATATGTGTAGATATACTAGTGTATGCAACTGTACATAATTAAGCCCTAAAACACTCGTGTGATCCTATTATGAAACTCGCTGAAAAACCACACTCGTATTTTAAGGCTTCTCATTATGCATCACTTGCATAACTACTATTACGGTTTGTGAGCAGTATGTATCTTCCAAGGGGGCGCCAGCCCGCCCCACAGCAACAGTTGAACTACGAGTATACGAGTAGAGCATGGCAGTGCAGTCACCTGCGGGTCCCGCCGACGAGCCGCAGCACGACGTCGGCGGTGGCGCGCGCCAGCAGCGTGAGCGCCGGGTCGGCGGGCGCCGCGCGCGCCAGCCCGCCCCACAGCCGCTGGCGCGCGCCCGCGCTCAGCGAGGGCACGCGCACGCCGCCGTCCGTCACGTACCACACCGGCCCGCGCAGCTCGATGGGCACCTGCACGGGCTCGGTGTCGGGCGGCGCGGCGCGCAGCACGTTCTGGTCGTGGCGCAGCTTGCCGCCCGCGCCCGCGCCCGCGCCCGCCCCCGCCCCCGCTCCCGCCCCCGCCCCCGCGCCCGCCAGCTCCTCGCGCGCCGCCGCCACGCGCACCACGTCCGGCCGCATCTGCTGCCACAGCGCCTGCGGACACGGACCACCACAGACCATAACCCGCTGCCCGCTCCTGTACATACACGACCGATGCATATTGCCTACACTACCTGTGAGAAAACACTAATCAGGAGCCCAACTCTCATGACTTCAAGGTCGGCAAATATGGCAAAATTCGATCAGAAGTTATTTATTGTATTCTTGTTATTTCACTGTAGAGATATCTCTCAGCGCTCGACAAGCAACGTGTGGTCGTTAGTAGTCGAGAGTTCGAGACTATATTTCACGTATTGTCACTGCGCCATTATAAGCTCTTTAAGCTGTCTAATCAAAAATATATGTACGAGTATATGAAGATAAAAGTAAACAAAAGAAATGGCCCTCGAAATAATAACAGAGGAGAAAGTCTTTCCCTGATGCAGCACCTCATTGGCCTCGATCAGGATGAGAAGACCAGATTTTTGCCCAGTAGAAGGATAGCCTCTTTTTGTTTCGAGTAATTCACACTCAATGTTATTTCCCCTAGAAATTAAATCAAACCGAACGAACGGTATCGGGTTCCTATTCATATAAATTTTACTCTCACTTCGTCGTAGTCGTAGGTAATGTTCTACGAAAACATTTCGTTTAGTTCCACGAAGTTATTACTGAATCAAGTGTCAAAATAATTAAAAGTGATAAAAGAGGACCAAGCATATATGAAAGTTCAGTTTGAAAGTTATTGTGTATTCAAGGAAGTTTATTATTAAGGTGCTTAATGTGGCGTTCAGTCTTTTAAATATATTTAAAACTACCGTGTGTTCTTATTCCATTATAACTGCTACACAATCGCGATAACAAAACGCAGCTTTCCATAGACAACATATTATTCTACGACATTTATATCAAATCATCTCTATTGGCAGTGAGAATACGATTTTTTGTTATAGTAGGAATTTTATAAAATGTCGGAATCCCTTCTCTGAAGTGAATTCCGACCTAATTGCAATCCCATGTAGGTCGGAATTCACTTGAGAGAATGTACTACGGATTCCGACATTTTATAAAATTCCTACTATAAAGTAGACATTTTCGTGACATTAATAGTAGACATAATCTCGAAAGAAATGAGAATTGGTTCCCAGGTCCCACCAACGCAGGCAACCCTACGACCTGGCAGATTGGCAGCTATACAAACTATTGGCTAATTTGATCACTAGTACAGTACTTTCGAGACTACTTACTTCAAATTGAGCAAGGAGCGTTCCCCTTTGAGTGGCATACCTCTTTGTCGAAGAGCGCTAGGTTGCCCTCGAAGTCGAAGTCCTGGTTGAGCTCCTCGAGCGCGGCGGAGCCGAAGCACGCCTCGTTGCGGCGCCGCGCCTTGTCGCCGCCGCGGCCCTTCGGCGTCGAGCCCGGCGCGCCGTAGCTACCTGTGGAGATCAACCTAACAAGTCACTGGTAGTATACCTATAACTTGTGACAACGCTGCCCCTCTTCAGTAATCACATAACCATGCAGCAATAAAAAACTGACACAATAAAAGTCCCTGGGATTTATGAATTGTCTTTTGATTGTTATTATTATTGTTACTAGTATCCATATTCGTCCACCGGCGCAGTTAGCGGCTTGCGGGCCGACACGCACCTGCGGGCTGCGCGCCCTGGATGTCGATGGGCTGGCTGCGCGCCGGGCCCGCGCGGCCGCGCCCGGCGCCCTCGCCGCCCGCTGCACACACACCACTATACTCCAACACCGTCCCAAACAAGATCCACCATCCCTCGGCCAAATACTTGCAACAATATTTAATGAAAGATCATGCATATTATTTTGCTTCGACAACGCCAACTATAGTACGAATTTTATAAAATGTCGGAATCCCTAGTACATTCTCTCAAGTGAATTCCGACCTAATTGCCATGCTATGTAGGTCGGAATTCACGGAGAGAATGTACTAGGGATTCCGACATTTTATAAAATTCCTACTATACTTACAGTGCTGCTTTAATAGCATTTACTCGTGTTTGTTATTTTCGACAATATTAACGCAGATCACATAGTATAATAAATAGAAAAGTAGCTCGACTTCAAACAAAGGTCCATCGCGCGGCTTGCATGTATGCGTGGCTGTGGGCGGGGCGAGCCACCCACACGAAACAACATCTTGGGTGGGACTGATCTATACTGATTTATTTCGGGGTCACGGCGTCATTGCGTCGCGTCGTTTGGTTGAGGTGCCTATGGCGGGTACCTATTAAAAATATCAAGCAAAAATGCCTAAAAATGGTATCTACAAAATCCGGAGCTATCGCTTTTCAAGAAACCTTTGGAGTCTGAAACCTACCTATTTAGAGTTTGTGAAGTATGAGTTTATTATTTAATATTTATAGCTCACTTGCAGACTCGTTTCGAATTTCACGAAATCGAAGAAACTATTTTAGCTTATCAAAGGACGATGGGTAAAAATGTCCCCACCCACCAACAGTGATGAAACATGTGCCAGTTTATAGATCTTGGCAATATGATGTATTTTTTCTATTGCGACGACCACCATATGTATGGGGTTTTCTTGAAAAATCATAATCTTATCGTATGGAACTATGGAATTTGTTTGAAAATGAACACGTATGTAGATGATTTGCCTTGCCTGGCCCTTTGTTTTCATTAAACAATTCCCATTGATTTTGCTACGAAGATAAGTATTTTGTCTTTTATTGGGTCCTAATGAACATACAGAGTGTTTTTTTTAAATGGGACAGTATGGGGAAATCCGAATCTAAAGGAGATAGAGGAAAAGTGTCCAAGGAGACATTAGGTGTTTTTTTTATGTAAACAAATTTGGCTCATTAAAATTTTTGGTCAAGCGTGAGTTGTTCTTAAAAAATTATAAAGTTGGTAATTTTTTTTTTTGACGCGGGTCGACTCTGTTTCATGTAAGGATTATTTCATTGTATGGAAAGAAAAAAATCTGAACAGTAGAAGTTGGTCAAATTTAATGAAAACTAATCTTCATACAATTGCAGTATTCGCCTTTTAATATTGTTACAAGTGCCTAGGCGTGTAAAAAAATATTTAAAATTATTCCATTTTTAAATTTCGATAATCGATAAGAGCTCCAGATGATTCAAGAGAAGAAAATTTTTTTTAATCTTCGTAAACATCATGGCACGCGATAGTCTTGAAATTATAAAAAAAAGAATTCAAATTTGGAACGTAAGTTATTTCTGCAGCAAAGAATTCAAATTTGGAACGTAAGTTATTTCTGCAGCTGTGATTTTGTTTCCAATCAGTTCATGCTTGTAATTTTATTCATCATGGCGTTAACTAATTCACATAAAGTTGATTTGATTGAGGCGTATTTTCTTAATTATCGCAGTAGAGATAATGCACTTAAGTGGTATCAAGAACGCTATCCTGACCGTGTAGTACCGAATCGCAAGATATTTGATAGTTTAATAAAGAACCTAAGACAGGAAGGCTGTTTCAAACCTAAGCGTAAAAGGCCGACGATAGTCAATAGTGAGTTCATAACTATTGCCGTATTGGGATATTTTGAAGCATATCCAAAAGCTTCGTTACGGGAAGCAGCTGAAACTATCGGTATTCATAAATCAACTGTAAGGAAGATATTGAAGGCTCATAAATACAAGTGTTACATAGAAGGTCGACTTGTACAAGCGTTACTACCTGGAGATAAAGACCGCAGGTTACATTTCTGTAATTGGTATGTGGCTCAGACTATTAGAAATAGATGTTTTCCTAATTTTATTATTTGGACTGATGAATGCAACTTTTCGAACAATGGCATGTACAACAGGAGAAATAACCATTACTGGTCAAAAATAAATCCGCTAAGAACTACAGAAACCCACAACCAAATCCGATTTTCTTTTAATTGTTGGTGTGCGATATTACATAACAGAATTTTTGCTATCAAAATTTACCAAGGAACGCTAAATAGTGAAAAATATCAGGAAATCTTGAACATGGCTGCAGATTTAGTAGATGAGACTATTAGCTTAAGGAACTTTGGTAAGATAATCTACCAACAAGATGGTGCACCAGCCCACAACAGTAGGGCAAGTAAACTGTGTTTGGACGAGCAGTTTCCAAACCGTTGGATGGGTACATATGGGCCGATAAAGTGGCCCCCACGATCGCCCGACTTAACGCCATTAGATTTTTTCTTATGGGGTTACCTTAAGGGTCGAATTTATGAATCCCGATACAACTCCGTACAAGAATTAAAAGATGCTGTTTACAACACTTTAAACACAATTCACCATAAGTCTCTGTTAAATGCAACTAGAAGTGTCTTGAAGCGTGCTCGTACCTGCATAAGACAAGACGGCGGCCACATCGAACATTTACTCAAGTAATAAACCAACTGTATGAAGATTAGTTTTCATTAAATTTTTTACACGCCTAGGCACTTGTAACAATATTAAAAGGCGAATACTGCAATTGTATGAAGATTAGTTTTCATTAAATTTGACCAACTTCTGCTGTTCAGATTTTTTTCTTTCCATACAATGAAATAATCCTTACATGAAACAGTCGACCCGCGTCAAAAAAAGAATTACCAACTTTATAATTTTTTAAGAACAACTCACGCTTGACCAAAAATTTTAATGAGCCAAATTTGTTTACATAAAAAAACACCTAATGTCTCCTTGGACACTTTTCCTCTATCTCCTTTAGATTCGGATTTCCCCATACTGTCCCATTTAAAAAAAACACTCTGTATAGACCTGCAGCCCGTTACTGTTGGAGGGGGGGGACGGGGTCCATACAAAATTGCCCATCACCCTTTGTAATTTCAATTTTTAATTAGTGACGTTTAATTTATTACTACACTTACCTAAACTCCCTCTCCTAAAATCTCCAAGATGCAATTGTTCTTATAATACGTACCTACATAATTGTAAATAAAAATGTGAGTTTTTTGTGCAATGCCATTCCTCGCGTTCTGTTATGCTCAAAGGAAGCCGCGCGGCGGCGCGTGCCGCCGATATTAGTCAAAGGATGCCGCCTTTGACTACAAGAAAGCGGCAATATCAAAGGATATCGAAAAGGAATTTACATACGAGTATCACATACAGTAAAATTATATTGAGTTTACCACTGACAGAGGGATTGCCTTCATTTAATTTTCAGCTTTAATCCTATACAAATAAAATAGTTATTACTAAATCGGTAGACGTGGGTAACAGTATTCTGAAAATTGCTTTATTTTAAAGTTGAAAATTAAATGAAGACAAACTCTCTGTCTGTCTGTGTGTGGTAAATTTACAGTAATTGTACTGTACTACCCGTATAAACATATAATTAAAAATTACCTAACATTATTTATAATTCCTTCAGGTTTGTGTTATTTATAAAAACTACTATGATTATAAATCATAAATCAAAGCATGGCCAAGTAGGTGACTTAAATAGAATAACAAACGTTAGGACAACCCTAGGCGGCCGTAGGTATCAGAATCTCCTAAAGGGCCGGAGACGGACTACTGGTTCTATTTATATTTTATTAATTCAGCACTGGCTTATAAAAAAAATATAAGAACATTGTGAATGTACATGTACCTGGCTGTGATTGTGGAGTGGGAGGCGCGTGGGGCGCGGGCGGCGCGGGCGGCGCGGGCGGCTGCAGGCTCTCGCCGACGGAGGCGCGCGGCGCGCGGCGCTTCCCGGCCGCCAGCACCGTGCTGTGCGCGGGCGCCTCTTCCGCGCGCGAAGAAATTATCTCCAGTGACTTGATGTCTGCTGATCTGGAACAGACATTTCCACGAGGGTGTCAGTCATCACATCATTAACTCTTAATAAAATCAAAATATTTAATCACACACTTTTAAAAACGCAAATAACACTCGCTAACGCTCGTTTCATAAAACCACGCACGAATTTTAAGGCCTAATTATTTACAACTGAATACACTAATTTATCTACAAAAATATACACAACAGACAAACTTTCACAATCCTACTTTTGTAACAGCAAAAAACCAATGATAAAGAAATTTTATCATTGCAAAAAACCAACAAACAAATGACAACAATAATGGCGGCAATTCGATCCTCCGTCAAGACGAATGTTTTTTTAAAGCATATACAAACTAATGAGGTCCCTATTCTCATGTCACTCGAGATGAAATGTCGTGCGGTTTATATTTAAAAAATTCCGGACATATCCCATCAAACAAGTTGCGTTCTTAATGAAAAAAGTTGCATCGCCTAATTGTGATGAGTGCGCAGCAGTTGAAGATATTGAACATGTTCTTTTGGAGTGTGTCCGTAACGAGACATTTAGAAGATTATATTTTAACAGAAGTCGAACTATACATGTTGGCTTCCTCAACAGCATCTTCGCTTTCCCCTTGTCTGAAGAAGCTGAGATGTTGTATAAGTTAGCTGATTTAGGTTTAGATAAGAGTAAATTTAAGACAATGGGTTGTATTAGAATAAGCATAAAACGGGGCGATGTAGTCGTTCAGCGACAAAGCCCTTTTCAATAAATAAATAAATAAAAATAAAAAAACATACTGAATTGACGTTTCGTATCGATAATTTTTTTAATATCTATGGATACTAGAATAGAGTCCCTGCAAAAGTTGATACTGAAATGTTATTACAGTACAGATTTGACCTACTACCACAGTATGGGGTGTGGGGATAAGACAACCGGTGAAATTACTAGCATAGAGGCATTCCATCTTGGTCCTCAGGTTTGGCAACGCATTTGAGGTCTTAGGATTATAGTCTTGAGAATTCAAATGTCTATGGGTCTCAGATTCCACTTACCATCAGGTGGCCTGAGTGCTCGTGTGCCTTCTCCTTAACATAAAAATCTGATCTGAAATTAACTTACCTAACAAAAGGTTTTGGTCATTGAAAGAAATACCTAATGAAAAAGAATGAAATAAGTATCCAAACAAAAAAAATAAACTATTTAACACCTGCGTTCAACCAGTACTGACGTACAGATGCCAGACTTGGGCTGTGACCAACACACACACAAATTGGAAGTATGCTAGATGTCAATGGAGCGAAGTATGGTGAGTATAAAAAGGAAAGATCGTAAGAAAAACCAGGACATCAGGGAAAAGATTAAACTAGAAAGCATAACAACCAAAGTAAAGAGACTAAAATGGCGATGGACAGGTCATATCGTCGCTGAAATACAAAAGCGTCCCAAATCAAAATGAGTCTTTGTTGCATTTAAATTCGGAACGCTATTTACTTAAAGTTTTAATTCAATTTTTTTTTTTATATAATCTTATTTTTAAGGAGCTTGGTCGTGTAACGATCATGTCGCTCCGTGTGGTTTACAAATAATTAATTAATCTTAGCCTAGGTAGATAATTTATACAATCTATATAAAGACTTGGCTTCGTCTGATAAAGGATCAGCTAGCGCAGTGTTGCACTGTCCGACACTATAGGTTAGGCGACGGGACTGGCCCCGCACGCACTCCATCAGAACATGATACATATCCTGCACAACTCCACAGTCTGGGCAATTGGGAGTATCAGATATACCTATCAAGAACTTAAATTTATTAGTATTAATATGGTAAAATGAAAAGTGGGATTCCGTCAGAAGTAGCTTCCCCAGCTAGTCGGTCCGCTGCTTAATTCCCCTCAATTCCCACATGCGATGGAATGGAATCCACTGCAACCTGCAACTTAATGTTTTTGTTGCTTTGAGACTTGTACCTCCACATGAGGTTTAAGATTGTAAGTATAAGCTGTCGGTGTTCCTCGAAAAGTCGAGGTACACCGAGCTATATGTTGTAAAGCACTCTTAGAGTCCGTTAAAATAACTATGTTAACTTCCTCCAAAGAATCTCCATACGAGGGTCAAACTGAAAGTTTCGGGAATAGAAAAA
This sequence comes from Acleris holmiana, assembly GCA_949316455.1. NCBI lineage: Eukaryota > Metazoa > Arthropoda > Insecta > Lepidoptera > Tortricidae > Acleris > Acleris holmiana. The sequence continues at coordinate 17,104 of CASGFW010000207.1, forward strand.
AATATGCATTTAAATTGAATAAAAGTATTTTTATTGTTATTCAAAGTATTCTCCTTTATATTTTATGCACTTTTCCATGCAATCAAACCAGTCATTAAAGCACTTATCGAAGTCTGAAGTAGGGGTCGACAAAATAGCCATTTTAAAAGTCTCCACTGCTGCTTCCGGCGTCTGAAACCGCTGACCACGCAACTTACCTTAATTTTGGGGAATGTGAAAAAGTCATTGGGGCTTAAGTCGGGGCTGTATGGAGGATGGTCCAGTAATTCGACTTTTTCACCGTCCAGGTACTCAGTTGTTTTCCGAGCGGTGTGAGGGCTGGCATTGTCGTGGTGAAGGATAATGCGGCGACTAGGGTTTTTTTAACGGAGTTCAGCAAAGATACTCGGCAAACAAATAGTGGTGTACCAATCGGCATTGACCGTTCTACGAACTTCAAGAGGAATAGTAGCCACGTGACCCGATTTGGAAACAAACGTAGCCACCATCTTTTTGGCCGTGCTGCGAGAACGAATAACTTTTGTCGGCTTGAGCTCATCTTCGTAGACCCATACTCGAGATTGGTTTTATTTTCAGGCTCATATGCATATATCCAACACTCGTCACCGGATACAATGCTAAAAACTGCATTTGAGCTTCCTCCGTTGAATTTATTCAAAGTTCTGAGGCACCAATTGACACGAGTCGTTTTCTGCTCCTCAGACAATAAGTGAGGGATCCAACGGGAAAACAACTTTCGCACGCCTAATTGTTCCTATTAAAAAAGGATCCTAAAAATAACTTCAAACATGGTAGGTCTCTAATAGTTTTAACAATCCATTTAATGAGCCAAGTTTTTATAATTTTTAAACCTATCTCCATTTTACTTTTATAGCTCATATTTTTTTTTTAAATTAGCTCTTTTAGTCGCTCGAGCAACTCTGACCAGCACTGTACCTCCTCTTCGTTTTGCTCGCTGCCATCATCACTTTGCATCGTACTTTTTTCTTCCCAATTACGACCATCTTCCATCCCGAGCCAATCCAACACTGGTATAGGGGTACCTGAAGTCCCATTCTTGTTTATTGGTATTTTCTCTTTTTCTTTTTTTCCTTTAATCTATGTATCATATCCTTGTGCGAACGTTTAGTAACTTCGCTGTAAGTAGCTTGCCCCTGGGAAAAACTCGTGGATCCGACGTCGGCAGCGATAGTGGAGATGGCGGCAGTTGCGGCGGGAGCGTTGTAGTCACGGGGTGCTACCGTTTCAACTTGTGGAGCAGATACAGGTGACGGTGGGACGTAGATACTGAGCGCCTTTCGGTAGGTACATTGGAAATCAGTCATCAGTTCTCTTATGCGTTTCTCTTTTACGTATACAGGACATTCTTTTGATAACGCCATATGCCCACCCTTACAATTGACACATGTAAATCATCACATTTGGGACACATGGCCCTATAAGCGGGACACATTTTATTTGTGGAAAAGTGTATGGAGTTACCTTTATTCTGAGGTCACATAGATGGACATTAGCCAGAGCAGGAGAACCTCTAAATCCTATTCTAACAGATTCACTCAGAGTCCATCCGTCTAGGCATCTTCGGTTAAGCCGCTTAGCCGACACTATTTCGTAAGCGCTGGTCATATTTTTCATTAGTTCCTCCTCAGTGAGGTCTAGATCTATGTCCCTCACTATTCCATAGGATACGGCAACTTCCGATGTGTTTTGCCTTTTCCATTCCAATTGGGTCAAGTCGTGATTTGTGAGGAATTTTCGCGTACTGATTTCATCTTCAAAATTAATAAGAAGTCTATAAGGATTAACATATTTAACTTTAAATATACCTGATATGCCGTATTGCTGCAGCAATTTTGCTAGGGCGAATTGTTTGGGAAAAACATTTTTACATGATGTTGACACTTGGTAGGCTGTTTCCTGCGAGTTATGTCTAGGTTTTCTTCTAGCTACATATTCATATCCATCGTTATCAATCATTCGTTTCCTGGACGTTGTATCTTGAGATCTTCTGCTAGTATTATGTTACAGGTATTTCCTAAATCCGTATTTTGTACATTGCCCTCACTTGCTTGTTCGTTCATATTCTCACTTAAAACACTGCAATCTAAATGAAAGCTTCTATCCGTTATCAATAAAGTTCATAATCACTAATCCGCAATCTCAATGCACTGGCTACTAAGATATGAAGCGCTGTGTTACGTAACAGGCGCTATGGAGTAAACAACTTGAACCGGTTACTCGTCCTCAGAATCTTGTCGCAGAATGCACGTCTTTATCGTTCGGATATCGATTAGACACTGAAATTGTATTTCTTTTTCATTTAGGGCAATTTTGCATTTAAGCTAAGGGGAAAAATAAAGTGGAATCAAAGTATCACCTTATGGTACCCAAGCTCTAACAAACGCAAACACTGTCGCCCCTGCAGAAGATGGGAAGACGACTTTGCGAAACTACTAGGCAAAACATGGACCAGATTTGCACAAAATAGACATGAGTGGAAAAAGATGGAAGAGGCCTTTTTCAAAGGACAAACAATACAATATTAATGTAAATAAAAATTAGATGGATGTAAAATTGTTTGAAATAAAGGCTTATATTATTATTATTATAATTATAATTTGTATGTCTTTACCAAACATGACTATGAGAGTCCCGGACCTTAGAAAGGCGAGCATGGAGCCGAAGCTAACATGCAGAGGCCCTTGAGACAACTTTAATTTAGTAAAGTAATGGGACACCAACTGGTGATTGTCCCTGAGTTCACACTATAGAAGTATGCTCCCACGGATAACCACTGGTCAGTGAAAGACTATTAAGGAAGGATGGGAACATTAATAATAGGTTATATAAATGAAATGATATGGATTGGTTAGCTAGGCTACTGATGAAACTATGGCGCCTGCCTGGCCAATGCTAATTACTTTGGTTGGGGTGTTTTTGTTGGGGGTTGGAATGGGCCTTCCAAAACAGCCGCAAATACATAGCAGCTGAGAGGCAACATATTTTGCAGAGAGGCTAAGGGTAGAGATGTACTTCTGGACTTTAAACGACCTTAAGGTGCCCACTCCCCACTTATGCAACACATCCACCCTTCGAGCATATAGCTTTTGCGACTCCAACAAGTGAAAGAGTTAAGTTATGGAATGAGCTAATTCAAATGCACACCATTATAACTAGGCAAACAACAGATAGCTGTTTGATATTTCCAGTTTATTTAATCCTATATCCAGGCAAATACTCCCTTACTATCCAATATCTTTTTAGCTTATAGGTATGTGGATGTCTGTAAATGGCTCTATTCTCTGTAAAAAAAATATCGTTTTTTTATGAATTGTAATGTGCTGTTGATATAAAATTAAAATTAAATTACTGGTAAACTTAGGCCTGATAGGCTGGATACTGGATTCAGACCAGGTATCCATTTGATTTGATCATCAATAAAGTTTTTTGATGTGGACTGTATAGTTTGTGCTCAACACTGACTTTATGCAGGCAGTAGGAGAAGGTTGGTAAGGGGCACCTCCCTCCATGTGCATTCTTGTAGGCAAACCAGTTGAGCAAAGCAACTCTAGAAAGTAAGTCTAGTCTAGAAAGTAGCATCGTGGAACCTTAAGAAGAGTTTGTAGCCATGAACCGGCGCAGCAAGGCATTAGGGCATCAGAATGTTCATAATACATAACCAACAAACTTCGCCTTTAAAAAGAATAGTGCTAAGGGTGTTCGACGCTTACTTAAGCGTGACCTGCGCCTTTGGGTAGGGGAATCCGTTGCGAAAGGGCTTGATGAGCGTGATGGATTCGCCGTCGGCCGCCAGGATGGTCCCCTGGTAGCAGCCCAGCGCGCCGCAGCGCACCGACACGCCGTAGCCCTCCCAACTCGACATGACCGAAACGGGCCGATACTTCTCTAATATACGAACACGAAAGTCTTCATCTCACATTAAAAATCACGATTGAATTCTAGTTTCTAAAATCTCAGCGCGAAAAAAATCACAACAAAATGAATGACGCAAACGCCGCAAATGACACGCGTATGACATTGACATAGGACGGTATGACAGAAATGACAAGCAAGAAGCACCGCACAAGTGATTTTTTCCGCTACTAAAACGGCTTCGGATGACATTTGTTTACACTGACATTGGATGTCTTATCAACAATATCAACATGTCGAAAAAAGCGCGGGAACTTTCGAACTGTTTGGGCGGCTTTTATAAAATATATTTTCAAAAATAAAATAAAAGTTGCTTAATAGAGTTTATTGAAGCAACAAAGCGTTGGTTGAAGTCGAAATGAGTCGTGGAAGGAAGAAACGTAAAAGAAAGGAGGCGGATCCTGAAGGTTTTGCGGAGGCGGACTCGGAGCAAGACTCCGGTACCGATTCGGAATCTCTAGCGTCGCAAGAAGAAGTAGACAAATTTCTACCTTTCCGCATTCCAGACTATACCAGGTGTTATCCCGAAAATGGTGGTAACTTTGAATACATCGTTTTTTTAGAAAGTACTGATGCTGATAAGCCTATCGGCAACCGTGACCTGATGCCCTTGGCAAATGGTATTAAGAGGTATAACAAGGGAGTAAAACAGTTAAAACGAATAAATAAATCTAAGATTGGTGTTATATTTGAAAGGCCGGCCTTAGCTAACGCCGCTTTAAAGAACACATCGTTCCTAGAATTGTTTCGGATGAAAGCTTCAATCCCGGCTGCCGCCACGGAAGTCACTGGTGTCATCACTCACGTCCCGACAAACCTGTCAAACAAGCAAATATATAAATCACTTACTAGCAGCAAAAACATAGTATGCATTCGTCGTTTCATGAGAAGAATTTCTACTGATGGTGTAACTACTTTTCAGCCCACAAAGACAGTTTCAATTACCTTCTCCTGCCCTGTGCTTCCTGAGAGCGTGGACTTGAATAGCTGGTGGTTCGAGGTACGACCGTACATCCCCCCGGTAAAGCAATGTCTGCGGTGTTTGAGGTATGGTCACATAGCCAAGTTTTGCAAAAACTCAGTAAGATGCTCCATCTGTGGTGAAAGCCACAGTTATATATCATGTCAAACTCCTGCTGATCAAGCCGTCTGCTGTCACTGCAAAGGAAATCATATCGCAATTTCTTCTAAATGCCCTGTTAAGGAGCACAACATACAGCTTAATAAAGAAAAATACCAGAAAAGAACTTATGCTGATACTCTCAATAAGGATCATTTCCCTTCTTTAAAGAAAACTGACCAATTTCTATCACTTATAAATAATGATCAAATACTTTCAGTTATAACACAAACTATCGTGCAGCTTATTACTGCAAATAAAAATAATGACAAATCTATTTGCTCCAAAAATATCAAAGATGTTCTTCTAGAGACTTTAAAGAAATTAGATTCTGGTAAATTTTAATTTATTAGCTTTTATGGATACCTTGAATATAGTACAATGGAATGCTCAGAGTCTTTTGCACAATCAACATATTTTCTCTTATTTTTTGTGGAACAATAATATTCATATTGCAATAATCTGCGAAACCTGGCTCAAACCTAGACATAAGTTTAAAGTTCGTAATTATGATGTTGTTCGTTTAGATTCAGGTAATTCCCATAATGGTGTAGCCATATTAGTTCACAAGTCTATTTCTTACACTGTTCTTGATACATATTATGATGATTCATTACAAAATGTAGCGATTCGTATTCAATATGGTAATAACAAAAATCTTTCTATTATTAGTTTTTACAGCCCATCTAATTGCAGTCCATCTTTTTCTAAATCAAAGTTAGATAGACTTATTAAAAAATTACCGCAACCTATATTTCTTGCTGGCGACTTCAATGGTTTGAACACATCTTGGGGGTGCTCAACCTCTGATTGTAGAGGCAAAGACATTCTTGATTGCATTAACAACAATAATCTTGTATTTCTCAATGATGGTCAAATGACCACAGTTGGATCTCACATTTGGAGGCAGAATGCTCTTGACTTAACTATAGTTTCTCCTTCTTTGGCTTTGGAGTGTGACTGGTCAGTAAATGACGATCCTCTGGGCAGCTATCACCTCCCTGTAATTACAAAAATAATAATTAATACTAATATCGTCATGACTCCCAATATTGCAGATAGCATTCCTTTGCCCTTTTCTATCAATTACAACAAAGTTGATTGGAAAAATTACTCTGACAACATTAAATTATTATTTGGCAACTTTTTTATAGACAGACAGGATGCTTTACTTAATTACTCAAACTTTATCAATCTCTTACACTTAGCTCTTATGAACTCTTCTCCACATTTATTAAATGGACAGTCTAACAGAAATTCACCCTCTGACTTGTTTACTAAAACAAGCAAAAAGAAAAGAACTCCTCTCCCTTGGTGGAATGCTAACTGCTCAGCAGCTGTTGAAATTAGTAAAAAAGCCTATTTATTATTTAAACAGAATCCTTCTGAAGAAAATTATATTAACTTTAAAAAATTACAAGCTAAAAAGAAATACATAATAAGATTTGAGAGAAAAGCCAGTTGGAAAAGTTTATGCGAGTCTTTTAATAGAACTACACCTATGGCCTTAATTTGGACATATATGCGCAGATTCAATAAAAGTTATTCAAGTCCATGTAATTCAAATAGAAATCAATCCTGGATTTTTGATTTCCTTAAAAAATATACTCCAGATACCGTTGAGCCAGCTTTTAACGTAGATTCATTCCCTACTTCACCTAATCATAGGTATCTTACAAAACCATTTAACTTAGTCGAACTAACTGCAGCTATTTCATCTAGAAGAGATTCTGCAGCTGGTCTGGATGGTATTTCATATAAAATGTTAAAATACTTACCTAATCAATGTAAAATACTTTTATTAGAAATTTTTAATATTCTCTGGGAGAACTCTTTAATCCCTGATGCCTGGAAAGTAGACTGTCTTGTACCTATCCTGAAACCAAATAAAGATAAAACTCATTTTGATTCTTACAGGCCCATTGCTTTAACATCTTGTGTAGGTAAAATATTTGAGCAGCTTCTAAAACAAAGAATTGAACATTTTGTGGAGAGAAATTGCATTTTACCATCTAATCAATTTGGCTTTAGAAAGGGCAGGTCGTCAAGGGAGAGCATTGCCCACTTACAAATTGATATTTTTAAGGCTTTTCAGTCTAAACATGCTCTTATTAGTGTATTTTTTGATGTTCTTGGGGCATTTAATAATCTCAATCATCACATTCTTTCATCAGAGTTAGCTGCAATTGGTTTTCCTTTAAAAGTAGTGCAGTGGATTTTTTACTTTTTGCATGGTAGAAAAGTTTTTGTTAAGTGCAACAAGAGGCTTATTGGACCCAGATTTTCTTTTAAAGGTACATGTCAGGGAAGTATTTTAAGTCCCTTAATATTTACTCTTTATATCCATAGATTGAACTTAGTTTTAGGTCCTTATGTTTCTAATCTACAGTTTGCAGATGATCTAGTAGTCTACTGCTCTGGCAATGATGCTAACAATGTAAACCTGAATTTAAATAATGCTTTGAGTAATTTATCCTCTTATTTCAAACATCTTGCCTTAGATATAAGTAGTGAAAAATCAAAAGTCTTAGTTTTTAGCAAAATTGGTTCTTTTAAAGCTAAAATTTTTTACAACCATATATCACTCCCTATAGTAAACAATGTAAAATTTCTGGGTATTCTATTTGTAAGTAATCTATCCTGGGGTAAATATGTTGATTGTATAATTGCTAGAGCTCAAAAGGCTCTTAATGTCCTGAGGTCTCTAGCTGGGACATACTGGGGCTCTGACCCGAAAATTCTTTTATCTCTTTATAAGTCTCTAGTTCGCAGTCATTTTGAATATGGTTTTTTGTGTTTTTCCTCAAATGACAAGTTGGTTCAGAAACTGGATGTTGTCCAAAACAATAATCTCAGATTAATTACAGGAGCTATGAGAACAACACCCATTAACTCCTTACAAGTCGAGTGCAACACCCCACCTTTATTATTTAGATTTAAATATTTGAAACTCCGTTTTATTCTTAAACTTTTCTCTATAAAAAATCATCCTTTGATCAAGAAGCTAATTTCATTGCGTGATAGTCTTCCTGTTAATTCTCCGTTGTCTTCTAACATCCCTTTCATTCTCTATGAGTTTTCTTACATGCTTAATTTATATATCCAGCATAATATTCATAATTCTGGCAACTGGCTGTGTTACGAAAAAGAGTTTGATAGCACTTTTCACGAACTGGATATTAATGTTGATTGCAAACAGAAAGAACGACAAGAAGTCTACAATCTTATTTCTCAAGTACCTAATCATAAACATATCTATACTGATGGCTCGAAAAAAGATGATAAAGTTTCATTGGCATTTTATATACCTCATTTGAAATTTGGTTACGGAACTCAGATTAACAAGGAATCAAGTATTTTCACCGCTGAGGCGCATGCCATCCTTACAGCTCTAAAATTCATCCAAGATAGACCTGAATTGTGTTGGTTAGTTATCACAGACAGTATGAGCGTTTTAAAAGCATTACAGAATTATCAATTAAGCGCCAACACAAATTATACTATAATAGAAATAAGACACTTGGTTCAACATCTTTCAACTAGAAATGTTAGTATAAAATTTCTATGGACACCCTCGCATATTGGCGTTACCGGTAACGAGCATGTTGACTTTTTGGCACGTTTCATTGTTGACAGTGACAGCGGCAGCCCTGTTAACGATGTTGCCTTACCACACTCCGACTTGTTACCTCTAATTAAATATAAAATTAAAAAGGACTGGCTTGAGAATTGGCTTGAAACATTAACCAGAAAAGGCTCTTGGTATAGAGATATTAATCAAGAATTAGGTAAAACCCCTTGGTTTTCTAAATCGCATCAGTACAGAAGCAGGAAATTTTACAGCATATTATGTCGTCTACGATTTGGTCACTGTCGTTTCAATGCTCATTTGAATCGAATGCGTATTATTTCATCGTCTATATGTTCATACTGTAATAATAACTGCGTTCAAACTCTGGATCACATCTTTTTTGAATGTGCAGCATTCAACATTCAGCGACTATCATTATCCGCTGACTTATTAACAGTTTATGGTAGACCTGAAAACATCCCGCGCTGTATCCAAGACATTTTAAAGAATTTTGGAGTATATTCTTCCATCTTTGACTTTATTTGTAACACAATTAATGACATTTGACCTTTCATGAACTACGTGTTTTACGCTTTCACCGGATTTTACGCTTTTCATCGGATTATTCAAGACAAGTTCTTACAAACTTGACTATTACTTTTGAAGACTTGGCTTCGGCCTCACAATCCAGGATTTTACTATATATACTTATTAAGACATGGCTACGGCCTTAGAACTCAAGAATTAAGGATAATATTATCTACAAAGACTTGGCTTCGGCCTTAATTGAAATGGGATTACGAAAAAACCAGATACAAAGACTTGGCTTCGGCCTTACTCTAAATTGGGAAAAGAAAAATGTACAAAGACTTGGCTTCGGCCTTACTTCAAATTGGATCATCATAATTATCAAACTATGACTAGGCTGTATGGATTTATGTCCTTTGCCTTTCCCTCTGGGATAAAACAAGAAAAAAAAAAAAAAAAAAATATCAACATGTCATAATTTTAGTTAGTCTGTGGTTGCACTCGTTGCGGGCGAGTAGTGCTGGCCGCTGGATCGCTGAAGTGAAGTTCTCGGCTTCTCGCTTGTTTTTGCGGCTTGCGGATGAAAATAATGAGACAAAATTGTACTTTAATACAAGCTTGAGTGTAGCACGCGATTAATGCGGTAACATTTAGCCAACAGACGCACCATGCCTTTGACCGCAGACATACAGTCCAGGTAGTATTCTTCTATAGTTCTGTTATCACTATCATCGCTAAATGTACCAGGAAATAGTGCTTCTTTGGCAATCAAAAAAAATGCACAGCTGCTACTGTTTTTTTTTTAACGATTGATAACCAGTACTTTAAATTTTACGTAAAATATTATGACTATTGTCCCTAAATTTGAGTTTATGTTCAGTAGTAAATTTTTTGAAGGGTGACAAGGACACAAACTTCTTCATTCTCAATTTTTATTATTTCTGTCAAAATATGAGAGGTGTTATTAGATTAACGTGTGTAACTGTGGATATGTGTCTGCCTGTGACACAGTAACTCCTGAACAGACGGACGGATGTTTTCTTTCTAAAGCTGTTTATTGTGAATGGCTTTTAGCTAGGTTTCATTCATGAAAATTGGTTAGGCCAATTAAGAGATAATAGCTCTGCAAGAAGGCGTTGCCGTCATATCAAAGGTTTATCTATGGAATAGAATCATGGGCAAATGCAGACACCTCCCTGCACTACAAGCTACATGCAGGCATTCACTTAAAAAATATTGGTTTATGTTTGTTGTTTGCAGACACATTTCTGATTGGAATGTTACTTCACATGCACAGTACATGTGTGAATAATTAACTACGCACAACATGGTAAAACTTACTCTCTAATTTCCAACTAGTAAAATTTTATGTAACAGAAATAAATAGTAGCTGAAGGAAAGAAAAATATAGCAGGATAAACCTCATTGCCATGGCAACCCCTTCTTTTAATCTTGATTATTGATACCTAGCTAAGAACCACGCTGATTAAACTAGCTTTCTTGGATACTCACATACTCAGATAAACGTGTTATTCTTGTATTGTCCTTCTTTTTTTAAGGGGGAATAAAAAACAAAATAGATTTACATGAAAAACTCAAATAAAGGACCTGTTGTATGTAGTTGTACACATCTGTGTAAACCTTTTGACATTCTATATTTTTGAAATGTTACACAAGTTCCATAATTACTTTTGTACACTACATACAACAGGTCATTTACTTTAGTTTTTCACCTATACAGATTATATAACACAGTACATTAAAATCAATTGTGAACCTGACAACCACTCTTTTCTTCTACCAACTATTTCATTTTCTGTCGCAACACAACCCTTACAACATCCCCGGAGAAAAGAGCAAAGGAACTAATGATTCATGAAAATCGGTCACTAGAATCAGCTGTAGAGCTGGAGCCTGAGGACTCAGGACTAAGTGAAAGAATAAATACTTTCAGGCAACTCATTGAGCATTCAATGTAAAAATAAAAAGAACCTGTTTTGTAATTTTCCAATAAATACTTCCGAATATTGGGTGAATTGCAAAAATATTTTACATAGTTAAGGACCTGATTGATGTCAAAGTTTAATTGAAACAAAATATTTTTCCTTTGTATAACGTAAATTTAGACATGTTTAAAGTGACAGTTTTTAGGGTTCCATAGTCAAACTAGACTTTTCGTCTACCCTATAGTGTGGGGTGTCGTTGGATAGGTCTTTCAAAAATATTGCAGGTTTGTGTAAACAGTTTTTCGATTAAGTAATCCGTCTATGAAATATTAAGCTTTAAAGCGTTAATTTTTGTTAGACTCAAGTGTGGAAAGTCATAGTCATATTTTAACAAGTAAATATTCTTGGTTGTAGTCGCTCAACAAACTCTATGTAACGTATAACCTCCTCCTTTTTTGAAGTCGGTTATTACGAGTAGATGCAGTTTACTTATACTAAACTCTTAACTAACTAGAGTTAACTCTATTGTGGTATTCCACTTAATAGAGTTGTAAGAATAATGAAGTTGTCCGGGCAGCATGTCGTCGGAGTCGTACGGCGAGGTGGTGAAGGAGAACGTGCTGGCGGCGCCGCCGCTGCGCCTGCGCTGGCTGTGCGCGGGCGCGCTGGCGAGCGTGGCGGCCGCGCTGGCGCTGCTCGCGGCCGGCGAGCGCCTGCCCGCGCCGGCCGCGCGCGGCGCGCCGCCCGCCACCTTCATCGCCGAGCGAGCGCACGAGTTCCTCGTCAACCTCACCAGCATCGGGCCCCGGGTACGCGTTACCTCCGCTAACAACACAGACCGTTTACATAGATGATGGTATCGAGCAGGTGTGTGCAGGTGGCGGGCAGCTACGAGAACGAGGTGCTGGCGGTGGGCGTGCTGGTGGCGGCGCTGCGCGGCGTGGCGGCCGGCGCGGCGCCGCACCACCTGCTCGAGATCGACGTGCACACTGCCAGCGGCGCCTTCCCGCTCACCTTCCTCGACGGTACCGTCCGAGCGACTTTGTTCCTCACCACTATTCTGCGGACGAAACTCGCGCACATCTTAAATCATCATCACAATGTATAAGGTCTTATTATAATTGGTGTTTAGTGTATATGTGCGCGTGGGCCGGCAGGCATGAACAACGTGTACCGCGACGTGCAGAGCGTGGTGGCGCGGCTGTCAGCGCGCGGCGGCCGGCCCGCGCCGCCCGCTCGCCGCACCGCGCTGCTGCTCAACTGCCACTACGACACCGTGCCCGACAGCGCCGGTCAGTGCCGCACACGCCACACATGCCGCACACGCCGCACACGCCGCACACACCCCAAACCCTGTCGAGACTCTTGCGTAGATAGACAACCATTTTATTAATTCAATATTTATTACATTTACCTACCTGCGAGTCCTGCGACTTCGGTCGTATAGAGCTCGTAGGTGGTTGTTGCCATAATAATACTCGTAGTTTGTTTACACAACACGACCCGCGAATTACTCACGACTCCATGCGTCGTGTCACTTCCGTGGCGACGACACTTCCGCCTGGCTCAGCGGAGTTCTAACTGCTCGTTCAACGCACGATACAAACGAAGAGATGATGCTACGGAGAGAGTTTCGGAATCTCTAGACACAAATACTAAAGAGACAAACTCCTGGTTAAACTAGCTTTCTACCAAGGAGGAAACGGTTTATCCGTTTGGCAGGACCTCGTGCGATACCACACATAATCACCACACAATTCAGAATGTGGATGTCGTAAGAGGCGACTAAGGGAATGAGGGCTTCTAGTACTGTTAGGCGATGGGCTTGCAACCTGTCACTAATTCACTTGTAAACATCTTAGCCTTTTTGTGCAAAATGTGGTTACAGAATTCTCAACAACTCTTGTTGTAGTTGTTGGTATTTCTGCAGCTCTGCCTACCCCACTCTGGGAATGAAGGCGTGATAATATGTATGTATGTATGTAATTCAGAATAATATCTGTGCGTTATCCTTTTCACATAATTATTCTGATAGTAGTTGTTAAATGTCTTGTGGTGTTGAATGACACAACTATTTAAGTAGACACAGATAAGCCATCTAACAGTAGTAGTAGTTCTTCATCAATTTAATAACAATTTTAAGATGAAAACTATTTCTGAGTCAATAAACATGTTTAGTGAATGGGCTACTGTAGGCATTCATAGAAGTAGAAATAGGCTTTATGAACTTTATAGAGAAGAAGGAGAACAAGAACGCAGACCTCTTAGATTATGTTAAGGATTATTCGAAGATGTTCAAGAAAGTTTGCTTAATTGCTAAGTCAAATTTCACAAGTTTTAAACTCAAAGCTTCTGACAATAAGGTAAAAACTGTGTGGGAAATTATAAATAGAGAAAACTAAAACTCGTGATAATCAAGTCACCTTGAGAAAGGTTGACAAACAAATCAGCACTGGCTCTGCCAGCATCACGCTGAGTTGCGACCATTTCGTGACAAATTATAATTTTGTGTTCTAATTGTTTTGTACTAATTAATGTTTACACGTCACGAATAAATAATTTCTTTTCTTTTTTTTTTTTTTTCAAATCACGTCAAACAAAGACGTGGCGTTAGCGTTCAAAGGTTGTTTTTCCACCATGGTCATTAATACCTCGAAATGTCTTCAATCATCCGCGATTGAAGCTCAAACTTTACTTTGTGCTAATGTAGGTAAATGTAATATGATCCACCGAAAATCCATCGATTACAGTATATATCTAGGATAAACGCCACCCTACGTAAAGTAGGTACTTAGTTGGTTTACTTGTAACAATTTAGGTACTACTCAATGCTAAAAAACTAAATGTGTTAGGTTCACTTTGCCTAATGTTAGACCGGTAGAATCAAGCATAATTTTTGAATAACGAGTGTTTAGAAATGGTACATAAGGACACTTTTCTTAGGAATAACTAGGTAGGTAATATAGACGAAACCTTGCAATGGAGTCCCCATCAAGGACCGGAAAACCGCTTTATTCGTTAAGCGCTTTCGATTCAAAAGCCTATCACTGGGCTACCCGTACAACGGATAGCCCTATCGATTGTGTTGCCGTATCGATATGGCTACCTTTTCGAATAAGGTTACCGTTTCCATTGCGCTTGTTGTCCGATAGGGTGTTTGCAGCTGGAAGAAACAGCGTATCCATAGGGTTGGGTTAATCCTATTGATTGCTGTCTCTTAGGCCCGCTTGGATCTAAATGTCGCCACGTGCGCCTACCGACCGCTTACCGTTCTATTGTTAGGGTGTGCAATAATAAGTTGTAGGAATTGGACGCAGAGATTGAAATATCTTGACATCTATCAAAACCCCTTTAAAAGCGGCAAGCGTATTAAGGGTTTTTAATAAGTACCGGTAAGACTGCCAGCGGAAAGCCAAATCCATCGTATCAATGGATAACCCTTTAATTGCGGCTAGCCAACGATGCGCTTGCCGCACTGATGGGGTTTTTAAAATCAACCCTATCGAATAACCCGATCAAAAGCGTATTTAACGGAAACCGGTTCCGGTCCCTGGTCCCCATATAGCAGTACTAGCAGGTTTCATGATGATTCGTCAAGTAGTTTTTGCGTGAAAGCGTAACAAACATCCACGCATTCACATTTATAATATTAGTATGATTGTGATATTCATAATTTTAATACTAGAAATGAAAATCAAATTGCCATTAGAAAATGTTGTGTCCGCAAAGTATGTAAATTATTTGTAGGTTAATGCATTCTTTCCTATAATAAATTACCCGACGCAGGTTGAAAGTTAACATTTTCAGCACTTAAAAATTACTTGAAAAAGTCGTTAATGTCTAAAGCTTACTATAGGGTCGAGGATTATCTAACAAACAAAAATGCTTGGCCTAAGATTCCTAACGTAACAGCTTAGTACCTATCTAGTCTAGGGGACACGGTTTCTGTAAGAGAACGTATCGAAACTTTACTAAAAAATATATTTCATTTAGTTTAGCATCGTCATGGGTAGGTATAAATATTATTATTATTTTATTTATTTGCTCTTGTGTTTAAAACAAGTTTCGACACGTTTTCCTGCTTTACTACGCATGATATATAATGTATTTTAAAATTTTATTATTTATTTTATATAATGCTAGGTTATCATTGTCATAAGCAATAAAAAAAAATACTGTTGAGTTTCTTGTGGCGCTTCTTCTCAGCAGTGGTCTCCTCTTTGAAGCGCTAGTAGAATTTATACGTGTAAAAGTGCCCGTGCGGCCTACTCACTGAATAAACAACTTTTATCTTTTATCATTATCTTTACCGGTCAGCGTCGGGTTCTGAAGCAACAAAACGGTACAAAAACTGTCAGAAAACATCGAATTCCTATGTGTTTTTTTTTTTATTTATTTAGTGCTGTTTTAGATTTCTTTGTAGAAGAAGTAGAAGAGGCACAAACACTTTAGCCGCCTCTAACTCAGGAACCCATCAACTACTTAGTCGTGATAGTTTTCCTTTAAAGTTCGTTACGTGAGCTTACATTTAAGATATTTTTCACGCAACTCTAGCGAAAATGTCACTTTTTGAGTCCAATAATTCCTAAACGGTTAATAATAACATGCACCGGGTAACCTTCGGGGAGGGAGAGAGCCGGTTGAAGAAGGTCCGGCTTTTGCTTTTGATTTATTTTGTTTAGGTACTGTTCACTGTACTCACTTGACATTGGCGAGTTCACTGCCGAATATCGCGGTGGACCGCCGTTAAAAAAATAAAGAAAAACATGTACCTACCAACATATGTAATGCCCGAGTATGACAATGGCTGTAACTTACAGATAATGGCGGAAACAATTTAACATTATATTTTAAAAGGTCCATTTTGCTATTTGACTACGGATTGATCCTTTTCACCTCTTTTAGACGGAATTCATAAATTGAAGTGAGTAGTTGGCCTTACCCTTAGGTACCTACGACGACCACCCGCTGGCACCAAGGACGGCTTCGCCGACACCAGCGCGCTGCCGAGCAGCTCCCCGCCGCGTCCCTCTCGCCATTATTCGATAATCGGCACTAAAAGACTGAATGTTGGCTCTTATAACTATTTTATGGTCATGTTATAACCGTACGTTTGATTGAATGCGGTTTCAAAGATACGGACTTAGTAAACCTACCTTCTACTTTCTGTATCTACTAAAAACATTTTTTCCACTGAGATGAATTATTTTTCTGCTGACATCTAAAAAATGCATACATGTTGAGACCCGCTCGTGGAAAGCCAGCCTGCGGATTCGCTATCGTAGTAGGTCCGCCAGCCCGCTACCCGCTACCTCTGGTTCTCGTCTAAAAGGACAACAACGTGAAAGCCGAGTACCCGGATGTAACGATGCGAAGCAATGATCTGCGACCGCGAGGACGTCGCACGGCCACGAAACATAACGACAAATTTAAACGACGGGCCGCGCCGCGCAGCCTCGGCCGCACTATTACCCATAATCGACTTGCATTTTAAACACAATTTGTTTCCTCTGAAACGGTTCTAATACGTTGGTATTATTACCTATTCTGGGGTAATTAATTAGTATGTGGTCCAAATTTCACAATGTAGAGCATCAACTGACCTCGCTCCATATTATTGATAATTATTGATAATAAGCGCCGGGCGCGCTCTGGCGGGTTCGCACAAGAAGCGGCTCGATATCAGCAGATATCAGTAGTCGCACCTAACTGAAACTCAAAAGAATCACTACTTCAAGTTCACCGTTGAACTGTCGATCGATAGCGAAAACAGATTGGACTCAATCACGTTAATAGAAACAAGTGGGCTATTCGATTTGTTAATGACGCCGTGGCCTAAAACAGGTTTATTTGTCGATCTCATTCAGAACCGAATTCACCGCCCATACCTAATTATTGGAGCGGTGCGCATGCTCGCTGTCTCAAGTCTTATCAGAGGGTTCATGTGTAATGTATTTGTTGTGACAAATCTTATTCATGCTTGAACCCGTACCTGAACACCACGGCTCATATTATACTATTAACGAAGGAAACGCAACAAACATAAAAATCAACAAGTAATAACTAACTTTCTAGGTATAAACACTTTAATCACCTGTATGTCAAGAACCAATGATCTCTACCTACAATGGATCTGTACTATGAGTTTTTTTTACGTCATGAAAAAATACAGACAATCATTTCGTGTATTAAGGGTCTCTATTCAGGTGCGTTAAAACGATATCGTGTTTGACACGTTTAAGATCGATTATCGGTTATGTCTCAGTCGCCATTATTGTAAATGACATAAGAGTTATCAAAACGTTGACAATACGGAAACGCATCAAAAGCGCTATCGTTTTTACCATGTAGAATCTCGGCCCTGTTCTTCCTCTGTTTCATACTCGTAGCACTTCGTAAGAAAATAAATATGCATGTTCCCTATTGATAATTTTTTATGTTTGTCCAAAATGTAATAGGTACGGTTTGAACTCACGGCTTTTAAATTTTTTTGCCAATTTAGGGATTAACGCGAATGTACGCAATACCCAATGACCTATTTGTATATAATTAGGGTTCCGTAGTCAAACTACGTAGCAGGTTTGTGGAAACAGTTTTTCGATTAAATAATCCGTTTATGATATATTAAGCTTTAAAGCGCAATTTTTTGTTATATAGACTCAAGTGTCTCTCCCCCCCCCCCACCCTACAGCCAAAACTACAAATACTAAAAATCGGAAAAAAAACTGAAATGAAAGAGCATATAACGAATTTTAAAGGTACACTATCACGACTAAGTAGACATCATTGGTTCTTTAGATACAGGCGATTAAAGTGTTTATACCTACTAAAATCATCTAAGACGGCACCAACTGACTTTAAATAGAAAATTGGTTATTACTTGTTGATTTTTATGTTTGTAGTACTTAACGGCTTCGGAACCCTACACTGAGCATGGCCGGACGTGCTCTTGTCCGGTTTTTGTTGTTGTCATTTCGAACACCTACTAAATTAAACTAAAGGAAATGAAGAACAATGCATTTATTCATATTAGACATCATGTTTCATTGTAACATTTACTGCTTAAGACCTACACAGTCGATATCTAAATTTAGATATAAAAATAATAATAGTCAGATTTTCTTTTAAAATTTGTTTTTAAAATCTATGTATGCAGTTTTTCTTGTCAGTAAAATCGATGACATGGTTTCCAAGAACAGATCTTTGTATGTGTTATATTCTATTATTATGCCTATTATTAAGCAATAATAACATTTTCACAAATAATAAATTGGTTGTAACAAAACAGTTTATCTTATTGTACTAGTCGTAATTTGCTGTTTTTGAACGCATCATAGAGGGCTTATGATATGTGTGTAGATAAAGGTTACATTTTCTCGCTAGCAAGGGGAAAAATTGTATGTGCAACACAAGACCAAAGTTATTTGCATCTCGTGTCTTTGAATCCCTCGCTGCATTCAGGATTCTAACCTAGAATTCATTCAATTCTAGAATCCTTCGCTTACTCGGGATTCAGAATCAACCCTCGCAGCAAAAAACATCTTAGCTCTCTTGTTGCACAAATAACTAATTATTACATATTATGGCCTCTAGGCACCCTTTTTTGTTTGGGAAACAATATAAAAAGCAAAAGTAAAGCTGCATCGCCTGCATCACGTCAAAACAAATGTTATTTTTGACGCACTCAAGTTCATTGTTCAACAACTTCACGCGGCCAGCTTCAGTCACCAGTCTGGTGAAAGATAGTACCTATTGAGATATAAAAGTGCGCGTGTGCAGGCGGCAGCGACGACGCGGCGGGCTGCGCCGTGGCGCTGGAGACGCTGCGCGCGCTGGCCAGCTCGCCGCGGCCGCTGGCGCACGACGTGCTGCTGCTGCTGAACGGCGCCGAGGAGAACATCATGCAGGCCAGCCACGCCTTCGTGGCGCGCCACCCCTGGGCGCCGTCCGCGCGCGCCTTCGTCAACCTGGAGGCGTGCGGAGCGGGCGGCCGCGAGGTGCTGTTCCAGGCCGGCCCGCACGACCCCTGGATCATGGAGGTGTACGCCGCCTCCGTGCCGCGCCCCTTCGCCTCCTCGCTGGCGCAGGAGATGTTCGAGAGCGGCCTCATCCCTGCCGACACTGACTTCCGCGTCTTCCGCGACTTCGGCAACCTCTCCGGTGAGTGCGCGCGGGACCACTTACAGGGATTCGAGATATCGAGTGAGTTAGCCAGAAAATATCACTTAGCCGAAGGGTTAAAAAATCATTAGGATTATC
>CASGFW010000208.1:0-31522 GCA_949316455.1 Acleris holmiana
GTGTTCAGGCAGCGATGACAGCATTGACAGCGTGCTGGTGAGTCGCGGCGAGGCCCTTAAACACTAGCCGCTACGTGTAGCTTCGGGGACTGTGCTACGTGCTCGACGCTAGAAGATAACTTGAGGGACCAGATTGTGTCGCGCCTCGAGTACGACCTATGCGATTTACAAGTTTTCCGACGAAGAAAATAAAATACAAAGAGGCGGAGGAACCGGCATTGACTCTGGAAGCTACAGAAAAACACGCAGAGGTGAACGGCACTACGGGAGCAGCGTCAAGGGGGACAGAGTCCAGAATTGGAGAGGCAAGCGAGGGCTTGCACTACGCGCGCGGGAGCGGGGCGCCGCCGCGAGCAGGGCGCGGGCCTGGGGCAGCGGCCGGGCGCGGGGGCGCGCCGGTGGCGCTGCGGCACGGCGCACCAGGCGCATGCGGCCGACAGGTGCCGCTACAGGAACTATAAATGGGGTGTTTATCATTTCATCGAATGTACCATTCCATCAAATTTCATTTCATCGAACGCTTTTGTCTGCTGAAACCATTTTTTAGGGTATCTTAAACATCTAACGTAACCTAACCTAACCTACGTAATTAATGTTTAGGGGGATGATTAATGCGGGATTTGAAAAGTTTACAAATAAACCCTAATTCAATCTCGAACGATCAATTTGTGAGCCAAATGCAATGAGTTTTATGGTGTTTTGAGAGTGAAGGCATACGTCCGTAATTTTTTGAGTTGTGAGTCGCGTAGTTTCTACTGCATTCTGTTTCATACAAAACTACTGTTTTGTTCACACGGCGACGCAAAATGAGTTGGACTTTTGTAAAGGCAGAAATTACGCGATCGAAATTACGTGACTCACAACTCGAAAAATTACGCTCGCCTGGCTTCACCCTTCGTGATTAACTAGGTACCTGTAAGCGGTCTATAGCTGTCTGATAACGAACCGGTTCATGTGCGCGCACGGCCCGCGCCGCCGCCGCCGCTAGCTGCGCCGTGCCAGCCGCGAGCGCGTCGAGCGCGAGCTCGGCGACGAGTCGTCGATTATTCCGACTACGGCACCCCCATTGTCCCGGTAGTGAAATCCAACGGCGATATACGTATAAAGTAGATTACAGGTTCCAATAATAGGGAATTGGGGGATGTTAAGTAAATGTAGATTTTTGCAAGAAAGTGTAAATTATCTCAGTCACATAATTAATAAAGACGGCGTAGAGCTAATTGGATGTAATATCTAGCGCACCTCAGTCAAACAATGTTTCGTATAAAAATGTATTTGGAAATGTTTAAGTATTACGGTCACTTAATTTCGAACTTGAGCACTTTTTGTTCCTCTTACACAATTTTTAAATAATGTCGACCGTGCTGGCGCACTGGTACGCCATCCGCAGTGAGCGGGCTGTCAGCTGCGTGTCGCGCACGCTCAACGCGGTCGAGCACAACCACTGCCGGCTCGATAAGGAGGCGCTGGCCATATTCTGCGCGAGGTCACCAAGTACCACCAGTAGGTACCTGTTCCTGCAGCGCTTCACTTCGCTACCTACTTGCACATAGAAATAAAATTACTTTTTCATTTCTCATGCTCTTAAAATGCTACTTAAATCTCTGCGAATCGGGACTAAAGCTCCTTGTATCTAGGGATTAAAGTTTTTTTATTTATTTACTTTGGAAACCCCTAAACAACCAATCACGGTGTTTGTGAATGGAGGATTATCGCCATTTTCAGTGATTGTGTATGGACCATATTTTTGGGTGTCGAAATAACCTCAAAATGTCAATTGTGCAAATATTAAAAAAAAAGGATTTAATTTCGTGAAACACGATTAATTATTTCGAATATGAATCTATTTAATCATATTAAGGCCGAACTCTTTAATTATGCGTGGTCCAATTACTTTTAAAATGGTTTCCAAGTTTGAATCTGTTGGCTAAATATGCAAGCATTAAAAACATCACTTTACAAAAAAACCGCGGAACTATTTTTCCTATTTGTATTTTGAATAGATGTTCGATGAGATTTGGTATGGAGCTAGATAAATTAAATCCCGACCAAGGACATAGGGTTTTTACCCGCGATTAACGACTTCGACGCGGACGGAGTCGCAGGAAACTGCTGGTATAATTACATACATACATACATACATAACATCACGCCTTCATTCCCAGAGTGGGGTAGGCAGAGCTACAGAAATACCAACAACTCTAAAAAGACTTGTTTATAATTCTGTAACCACGTTTTGCACGATCAGGCCAAGAAGTTTACTAGTGTATTAATGACAGGTTGCAAGCCCATCGCCTAACAGTACTACAAGCCCTTATTCCCTTAGTCGCCTCTTACGACATCCACGGGAAGACATGGAGTGGCACTATTCTAACCCGGTGAACACACCGAAAAATAAAATTAACCTGGTAGAATAGAGGCCAACTTGTTTGCTTGAATCACTACAATCATTGGAATACCGTTAAATGTTCCAACCTCGACATGAAAATCAGCTGTATTTACTTTGGTTAATTTAATGAATTACACGTAACGGAAAATTATTAAAATAAACAAATGATTCTGGGTCAAATGACGCGTGGGTGATATTTTTTCATCACAGATTTCTTTAATTTGTCTTAAAGTGAAACTTTCTTCATACAGGGTTTTACGGAACCATTAATGTGCGAGTGACACTCGCACTTGTCTGTTTTACAAGCTTTTATTTAACTTGCTTAGGGCCTGTTGTTTGATCAGTTAGTAGTTAAGTAAAATAATTATTAAAAAACGTAACTAATGGTTAAAACAAAAAAAAAAAAGTCAATTCAAATGTCTATGGGTCTCAGTTTCCACTTACCATCAGGTGGCCTGAGTGCTCGTGTGCCTTCTCCTTAACATAAAAAAAAAAAAAAAAACTAAACGAAATATGTAAAAATTTTGATACTTATTCTTTTAAATAATTATTTCAGTTAACTACTGATCAAACAACTTGGTCTTAGTTCGCTATCTGCCATCTCCGTTCAAATCTAATCAAATAATCCGGATTCTGGTATTATAAGAATTGTCAATTTTTAAATTTTAGTCATTATACCCCGTGTGGCTGCCGGGTTAGAATAGTGCCACTCCATGTCTTCCAGTGGATGTCGTAAGAGGCGACTACGTCTAAAGAGGGAATAAAGGCTTGTAGTACTGTTAGGCGATGGGTTTGCTACCTGTCACTAATACACTGGGCCTCTATTCAGGTGCGTTAAAACGATATCGTGTTTGACACGTTTAAGAATCGTTTATGTCACAGTCGCCATTATTGTAAATGACATAAGAGTTATCAAAACGTTGACAATACGGAAACAGGTCAAAAACGATATCGTTATTACCATGTAGAATTCCAGCCCAGGTTAACATCTTAGCCTACATGTGCAAAATGTTGTTACAGAATCGTCAAATTAAGTCTTTTTGGAGTTGTTGGTATTTCTGTAGCTCTGCCTACCCCACTCTGGGAATGAAGGCGTGATGTTATGTGTATGTGTGCGAGTCATTATAAGACCTTTTTCACAATCGACAAGTAGATTTATCTTTCAACTAACGACAGCCCTCATTTTGTCTATTTTCGAGTGTAAGAAAGGGAAAGGGCTACATTTATTTGTCAGATATTCACTACTTGTCGATTAAAAAACACGTGGTACCTAAGTCAATCTGAGATTAGGATCTAAATATCACAGTATTATGAAATTCAGTTATTTGGAACCTACTCATTGACTTGACATTTTGAGACGGACATTTTGCCGTTGAGATGATCTGGATTCAAATAATTCTATGATTCATTGAATGAGAAAATATGGTTTAAAGATTAGTACGAAATTCAGTCGTCGTGACACCAACTCAAATGTCATATTGGTCGGTTTCATTAGTTTCATTACGTGTAAGTATCGTGTCAGGGTCATTATTTATAATTAGCAGTGATTTTAATTGGCAGTGAATTAGTATCTCAAATGTTTTAATAAAAAACTGCACAGATTGTCTTCCATTCATGATATAAAGGCTTCGACACACTGAATGCGTGTCAGGAGTAATGCAGATTAAATGCGAATCCGCGCGTGGTTGTTTGTACATAGAACGCATTGTTCTCGGCACACTAAAAAATAGCGCGGGCCCACATTTTATTTTAACTGATCACTGTTTGAAATCTTAAGTTCCCTGGGAAAATAAAGAACCTTTACTTTCACTTGCTCGTTCTCACTGAAACCATGAAACCATGAAGTAAGAGGGTTGGTACGATTTGTTTACTTGAAAGAATAAAAACAATAAACTAGTATTTCTCAGCAAATGACAAATTTGTATCAATAATAATTTAGCTATCAACCTGTACACTCGTACGTTTGCTTGACAATTTATGAGGGAACTAATGAGGTAGGTTTGGGGCGGGCTACTACTATTTAACTTGACAGTACAGGCGTCCAAATCGTAAGCGATACGATTGAAATAGAGGGAAAAACCAACTAAAATAGAACCCTTTCTAGTTTTTTGTTCTTAAATTTGCTGACAATATCAGTCAAGTTTCGTTTCTTGCTGGAACTCTTACTAGAATCATCTTAAGCTATGATATTCCATAACTACACAAACATAACAACGTAACATTTAAAGATAGACATAAAATAATAATAAACCACGATGCCTTTTATGCGTCCGCTCAAAGTTACTAGTCCCTTTAACGCACGTAACTTCAGAGACCTTAGTGTAAGTTGCTAATTCAAAAAAACGTCTCAAATGCGTTTGCGTTGCTCGTACAAATAATATGGACGAAATAGTTAATGTTACTTCGTCTCAATTTTATTGTGATGCAAAAATGATTTCTTTAAACCGAATGTTGTTTAACTTAATCGAGTTTAAAAAAATGAGTTTATTAATTATTATTTTTCAAAATGACTTACGTACCTGGGAATGTAATTTCTTTTCTCATCCCGCCATTGAGATATTCTCCGAACATGAGAGATAGATAAGAGTTATTTGTGCAAGAGAGCAAAGTTGTTTTTTGCTGCAAAACAAGAATTCTGTTGCACATACTACTTTTCACCGCAGCAGCGGGAAAATATTACCTTAAGGTAAAAAAGACCACATGGTGAACATTAAACGCCATCACCCCGCCGCCCGCATGGTGCCACACCACGACCACCTTTACACATTGTGAAAATTAATTAAAATGTTACTTTTCACTTCTTATGCTTTTAAAGTCCTTCTCTATGCTGGGTATAGACTGCATAAAATAACATTTTATTTGACAACCAAGCCCTACTACAGCCAGACAGACAGACGAGGTGACTGCTCTAAGTAAACTTGTTATTAAAAGCAAGCATTATTTACAGAAACATTAGAAAATCAACGTATGACTTGGCAGCACTCCGTTGAACCTAAGTTAAAAATCTCATGCACAACATTTAACAAAAAAAAGAAAGAAACAGTGGCGGGAAACAGGTTTTTGTCTCGTTTGGGCCTATTAATTAGTTGTTTTCTTTGCAAAATTTGTTGTGTTACGGAATTTAATTAAAATGTCGTCAAGTGAAGAGGAAATAATGCTCACACCTAATGGACTAATGGAAAAAATGCAACAATCTTTGCTGCCTTAATTCCAAGAAAAAGTTCGCCTGCTGGCTCGGATGGATAGGTACCATAAGTCTTGGATAAAATGGTTGGTTTTATGCCCTTCTTGTACAATCTCCTATAATTGTCTCACGCTCGCTCACGCTCGTAGCAAAATCGACTTTTGCTCTCTGTCTTTAAACAGCAAAACCACCCTTTTTGAGGTGCTGTGATGAAAAAAAAAATCAAACACGCGTCGCGCCACCACTTCGAGATACGAGTACCAAAAAGAAACGGTAACGTTAGCAGTTTGGATGCGCTCCTCCCACGATTACAGACTGGTAGGTTTTATTAGACTGAAAATAAAATTACATACATACATACATAACATCACGCCTTCATTCACAGAGTGGGGTAGGCAGAGCTACAGAAATACCAACTCTAAAAAGACATGTTAATAATTTTGTAACCACATTTTGCAAAAGTAGGCTGAGATGTTTACTAGTGTATTAGTGACAGGTTGCAAGCCCATTGCCTAACAATACTAGAAGCCCTTATTCCCTTAGTCGCCTCTTACGACATCCACGGGAAGACATGGAGTGGCACTATTCTAACCCGGTGAACACACCGAAAAATAAAATTAACCTGGTAGAATAGAGGCCAACTTGTTTGCTTGAATCACAGCAGTAGAAATTACCTCAGATAATCGGCAGCATTGGAGCTACTTGTGTACTTACCCAAAAGTAGAAGAAGAGTGCCAACCTCTCGTACAGTCAAGGACTTTAATGCCGTTATGCCACTATAATTATTTTACCTTTTTCTTTCATGTGGTTTGACGCTGTCATTGTGACAGGGTTCCATATTGGCATAACAATTAACGTCCTTGACTGTACCTACTTAATAACAGTCTCACAAATACAGTCACCTAATAAAATAAAGCAGCATACTTGAGCCTTGTCATGCTTGTCGTAGGCATTTGACGTTGAGCTAGAAACTTATTATGAAAAGGCTCCAAAGTGCTCAAGATTTTCGCTGTGGTAGCTGGCCTTATAAGTAGCTGCACACTTTAGTACCTTGTCGGTTTAAGACCTTCATAATATCAGTGCAGTAGTTTAAACATGACGTTAAAGTGACAAAGCACCAAGAGTGTAAAGCTACTTAAATGGCTAACCGTTGGTACTGTAATTTGAAGTAGAAAATAAATAAATCAGTACACAGTTAGCTACGGACCCGAAAAAGGGTCAAATTCAACAGCAAAGACAAGTTTCGGGAAAACAAATTGTTTGCCGCCATGTAATTAATGATTATTCTAAAATTTTATTAGACCGCCGCTTGCCACAAGATGCTACATGGTAAGAGCAGAGGAAAGACTGGTATGTTCGATATGTGCATTATTTACACCACACTAGATAGGCGACCTATTAAAAATGCATCCACATGCAGCACCGTACACACATTGGAGGGGCGTAGCTGTTATATCTTAAAAACGGTTTTTATGTCTAACCGTCGACCGGGCGAGCGATTATTAAGGCCATAGATTATTACCTACTTATTCTTTTTTAAGTTAAAATTCAAATCAAAATCAGTATTGATCGGTTCCATGAGTACCTAGAGGCCGTTATCTTAAACTGGTAAGTTTTACTGGCCAGGTGAATAATGTAACGTAACTGATTAATGACACACTTCGTACCTAAGTATCCTTTTAATGTTTAAGAATTGTTAACACGGCGCGGCTCGGCTTTGTTAAATCATTTTTAACTAGGTAAGCAACTAAGCAGGTACTTAGCGGATGCGCCCCGATGCCCTCTCACTCGCACCCTTTGAAATTTGGCGAACTTTTATGTTTTTTTTGTCTTAAGTATTTGTTTTGTTTTACAGTTTGAGACGGCACGCCGCGCGCAACGGTAACGTCCGTATTTTATTATAGTCCGCCGGTGGTGCAAAATCGAATGTTTGCAAAGTAATTCGGGAATACACTGACATGGTGCGAATTCAAATGAGTGTGGTGATAGTTAACTAAGAGCTTTAAACTACGTATCGGAAAAGATTCCCGAACCGGCCTTCACGAGCGACAATTTTAGGTGCGTAGGTACCTACCTACCAATGTGCAGCGTACATAACCAACGTTGGTGAATTTAAACGGTTAAGTTTATGCAAATCGAAAGTGTGCAATAAATAAACAATATTAGGTAGTGAGCTTAAGACGACTGATAATATCAGCATTCGATTGGTACTGTGCGAAGTGATGAGTTTGTTTGTTTTGTCACTTTTGTCGCAAATGTCAGACAATTTGAAAAGACGTGCTTTGGTGTGCCACTCAAACAGAGGAGGACACTTCGAACAACACTCAAGGTAATTTAAAACTTATAAGAAGCTTCATCGATGTGATTAGGTTGATTTTACAATCGTTTACATAACTTTAATAATTGTTTTTTTTTTTTTAAATAGGTAGACGTCGCAAATATCACTTTTTTACTTTAGAATCGTTTGTGCTATTCTATTAAGTATACTGTAATCGGTGTTTTTGACGGTCCTAAGCCCGATAAGTAGGTATGTACCTACCTGCCACTATCTTTATCTAAGTAGAAACAACGCTTGTTTAATTGAATTTACAAATGCCTGCCTGGGCCTCTATTCAGGTGCGTTAAAACGATATCGTGTTTGACACGTTTAAGAATCGTTTATGTCACAGTCGCCATTATTGTAAATGACATAAGAGTTATCAAAACGTTGACAATACGGAAACAGGTAAAAAACGATATCGTTATTACCTTGTAGAATTCCAGCCCTGGAATGTTATTATTTGAAACCAATCACTTTTCAATTCGTTATCGAACTAATAACAGGTAAACTAAACTTACCTACTGCCGAACCTTGTGCTTCGGCCGCACGCACTAAAATGTTATAAATGCTTCGACTGGACTAGGTAGGTAGGTAGGTATTTACTTCTGGGCGGCGCGGCGGTTAATAGCTCTGCAATTTATTAATTAAATAACCAATATTCAAACCGCCGATAGATTTAAACTTTGAATCTGAACTTGGTACCTAATCTTATTTTTCTCGAGGCTGTGCGTGTGCGTAGGCACCTACCTGTTGGTGTGCGCAATGCGTTTTTGTTTTCTTACTGATTTCCTTTGCTCGAGTGTTGGTTTATGAGTCTGTTCTTTCGTGTGTTATTGTACGTGTGCTAGCTAGTATTTCTGTCTTGTGATTTGTGCCAACTCGTTGGATAACCTTTGATGAACTTTAAGAGTAACCTACAATAAAAACTGTTTATTCTACGCATGAAAAATTACCTACCTAACTACCCACTTGTTTACCATTCCAGTCAAAAATAGGGCACCTACCCACCTTACTACTACCAAATAAAAAGTTAAAGAAGTTGTCGGACGGTAAGTAATCCATCATTAAAGCCTGACAAGATTCTTGGCCCTATTTCAATACTAATTTGTATTGAAATAGGGCCAAATAGAATCTTGTCAGGCTTTAAAATTAAATTAGGTAGGTAGGTAGGTAGGTCCCTACGGTATTTAACGTTATTAGATTTGAGAGAGATTGTTTGCTAATAACGCTAAACTTTAGACAAAAGGAGTTTGGATGATGGTTAGTTGCTGCCACATAAGTTTGTAAACTTATGTACCTATTAACTTTGCTTATAAGGTCATCATAACATACCTAGGTAACTGTAATGTTTAATACTCAGTAGGTAGGTGCCTTCATAACCCATAACCACGAGCATGTTAAACACTCAATGCCGATAACCTCTTATCATCAGGTACTTCAAAAAAATAAGAAGTAGATAGGTAGGCAAGTTAATTAATTTTAAAAAACCTTGTTACCATTGATGTCGTTTAATAAGTAGACACTGAAGGCAGTAGGTAATTGTTGATTATTTTAAACAGGGAGAGATTATTTCTACGTTATGTAGGGAATCACGCGCGCGGACACGTGACCGCGGGTGAATGAACCGACCGACGCCGGCGGCGATCGACGAGTGAGGCGGCCGGCGCGGCCGCGCCCGCTCCCATTGATAAACGTACTATAACTACCTATCGCGTTGCTTCTGCGTACTAGAAGTGACGGTTTCATTGCGCGCTGAGTTTTGTTTGAAAAAGTCAAAATTTAACCTTACGTTTCCGCAAAAAAATTCCAACGGATTTCAGTTCAGTATAATGGTCTGAAACCACAGTTTCAGTTTTCGTTGGACCGTCCCTTACACCCTGTATAATCATGCTGTTTGAACCAAAGTGGAATAAACGCCGTGGATTGTTTTCCTAATACCTACAAAATGGAAGAACTTTTAAAACCCTATTAGCAAGGTTAAAGCGCTTAATTATAGTATTAAAAACAGATTGCCGAAGATTTAGGCCTTAACTTGTTTGTTTTTACGGCTTACCTTAATCTTTTAAGAATTAAAAGTTCAATTTTATAACTTGAAAGATTGTTTGGTGGAAAAATGCTGATGGAGTTTTTTTATTAATCAGAACAGGCATTTAGGCTGATGATGATGATAGCATTTAGTCTTTTGGAAAATGGCTACAAACGCGCTTATGCTTATGCGTAAATAAATTATTATATTCATATTAAAAAAAAGTAATTTTGTAACAGAAAACGCCATTCTCAAGACTGAAAATACATTGCCAAACCTGAAAACCCTTAAAGATTTATAGAATGCCGTTATGATAGTGATTTCACCGGGTGTCTATAATTACACCGAATGCATCATTTCATCGAACGCTTGTTTCTACTGAAACAAAAATGTTTTCAGTCTTAAACATCTAATTTAACCTAACCTACGTAATTATTGTTTAAGATAACCTGAAAACATTATGGTTTCAGCAGAAAATTGCGTTAGATGAAATGATATATTCGGTGAAGTGATGAGCTACCGATTTCACCAGGTGCCATCCTCACTCCGCAACGCATCCATGCAATCAGTGCTGCTGGTTGGTAAAAAGGTAAGATGCTGGTAGCGATCCAGGCGTACCCTTCACGAGGTGCTACAGTAAAAGGTACAGTAGTACCACAAATATAATTAAGTTACAACGATGTACCTGCGCAGAAAGCATTTTTTTAGAAGGCGCGAAAACGTTTTGGCCAATTATAAGGCAGTACGTTTGCGCGGGTAAAACTTCGACGGCTATTGGTCAAATATTCGTCAAATATTAGAGGGCTGTCACTAATACACTAGTAAACTTCTTGGCCTGATTGTGCAAAATGTGGTTACAGAATTATCAAGAAGTATTTTTAGAGTTGTTGGTATTTCTGTAGCTCTGCCTACCCCACTCTGGGAGTGATGTTATGTATGTATGTGTACGTATTAGAGGGCAGATATTTTTGTGATGAGCGCGAATTTGCTTCTGAATTTTGGATGTTTTATATCAATAATAATGAACTTTATTACCTCGATGATTGAGTGAAAGGGTTGGAAAGACTGGGAACGAAGAGTGAGTGAGGGAAATAGAGGACGACTACAAGGGTGATAGGACGTGTGCGCTGGGCTAGTTTTTTTTTTTAAAGTAAACTCTTAGTTTATTTCTGAAAAAGGGTACAAAGCTAATTTATATAAAACTAGCACGGCTCACTCCTACATACTTACATACATATATTAGAAGACATTCAATAAATATTCGAGGACAATCTCATACAAATTGAGCTTATCCCAAAATAAGCTTTAGTCTTGTACTATGGGTACTAGACAACGATAAACTTATGAATTTCTTTATATTGTCTCACTAAACCTTTGCAGGAGCTCATTCCTCATATACCCTATAGTTTGTATGCACGAAAACCAGAAATTACCAGTTTATATTGACCTTGTTTACAATGGAACTGTATGGTATCCGAGATCAAATAAGCTGGTTTTAAAATTTACAGCGTATTGTGATCTTGAATTTTGCGATACATAATACAAGTTTGAGGGTCTGGAGAATGGTTTGTTTGTCAACGATTGTAGAATATCACCAGATTTATATTGAAACCAAAATCAAGTAAGAATGGGAATAATCTTAAAGTAAAACATATAATAAAGTGACCGAGTTAATTATCATATTTGTAAAATATGATATTTGTAAACAGTATAGTTAAGTTATACAATCGTTGGTAGGATTACGTTATGTTAGTTTTACAACAGGCCCGGAGGGCCCAACCACCCAGAAATAGGAGCCCCGCAGCGGCGGAGCTACGTCGACTTTGTCAACGCCATTAAAACTAACTATCTCTTGTTAATTTTCCTATTAGGGTTCCATTTTTAAGAACTAATTTGGACGGAACCCTAAAATTGGTTTCCAAGATTCATATCTCCTAAATTTCCTCGTTTAAACTTCGATAAGGCATGTTTTAATCAAACTTGTTCAATATCCTGCGGTTTATCGACTCGACCCTTCGGCAACATATTCATACAAATTGGCCTTCTGCTAGTATCCCTGCTTATAAGAATATAAATGGGATTGGATGACGTCACGGTACCCTAGTTTGTAGACTTTGCCTACGAAGCTGAAAGTCCCGGGTTCGAATCCATCCGTTCGTGTGATGAGCGCGAATATTTGTTCCTAGGTCTTGGATATTTCCTATACATACTTATTGGAAGATCACAAAATCCTCTTCTCTCTTTGGCTGACCGATCGATCAACGCACAGCCGAAACCGCTGGACCTAAGTACTTGAAATTTGAAAGGAATACATACATACATATATCACGCCTTCATACCCAGAGTGGGGTAGGCAGAGCTCTAAATACCAACCACTCTAAAAATGCTTCTTGATAATTCTGTAACCAAATTTTGCATAATCAGGCTAAGCTGGTTACCAGTGTATTAGTGACAGGTTGCAAGCCCATCGCCTAACACTACTACAAGCCCTCACTCCCTTAGTCGCCTCTTACGACATCCACGGGAAGACATGGAGTGGCACTATTCCAACCCGGCAACCACACGGGCTAAACCCGAAGGGAATATAACTTAAATACTTTCTCTAAAAAGGATTTATGGATTGGGAATTCAACCCCATAGAAATTACAATAGTGGGAGAAGCAGGAAACTAATTGTAAAAGCCTAGTTTTGTTAAATAAAGCATTACCTACCAATTAAGAGGCCGTATACGAAATTTTGCCGATTTCGCCGATTTACCTGATTTTACTGTTGAAATACTTTACTTCTACAAATTTTAATGCGCAACACGAAAGATAATTTCAACTTTAAACGAATGTATGAGCTACTTTTTTGTTTTTATTATTTGATACTGATTCATTGACCTGAAACCGGCAACTGTTTTGTGAATTTTGCTGTAAGAGGTTTAGAATATCGCATATTCACGAATCGTTTTGACGTCTAAAAGGTATGAAAAAAAAAACAATTTATTACTGTATAATTTGTCTGAAAAACGTATGAATCACTTTTTACCTTCATATTTTTTTTTGTGTAAAAAGATGATTAACTTGGTAAAGTTTTACAGAAAATGGGCAAAACATTGTTTTTGATTACGACTACTTAAAACTATCGTTCATAAAATTAAAACAACAGTAAAAAGTTCAGTTCAAAATCAGTCCATTACTTTAAAAAAAAATCTAAAAAATGAAAATAAAAATAGCAACATATAATGTTTTAAAATAACCTAAATCTCGCATTATAATACTCGACAAATCTGAAAAAGTACCTCATTTATGTGTAAGTCATTTATTCGATCAGAACTGAAATATTTCATGATGTGCATTCAAACTTATAGAATAGCAGTATATTAACTGTAAAATCTCAAAAAGAAGCAAAACCACCAAAATTTCGTGAACGGCCTCTTAAATTTCGGTGATTGTAGCAATGGAAACTATTCACAGCACTTTGAATACTTTAATGCACACAATATTTTTTAAATAGGTACATTCTAATACTACTAAACCTGAAAACGACCCGTAAATATTAAATTTCGTCCCGGATTCCGCATTTCTGTTGATGTAACTCAAGGAGTCAAGGATTTAAGGATTATTTAAATAAACCCCTGTCACGTTGTAAATTACGTTATTCGAGGCTGTGTTGTTATTCCTTTTCACTGAGGATAAGTCGCGACATCGAACTGGCTTAGCTTGATCCATGCAGAAGTGTTATTCTCTTTAAAAGTCGGTTTTTAATTCGACGAGAAAGTGTTAAAATAAAACTAGTTGCTAGTTGTTTAGGTTTTCTGTGTGGTTGCCGGGTTAGAATAGTGCCACTCCACGACTTCCCGTGGATGTCGTAAGTAGGGATGGTACGGAGTTTCGCCTCCGCATTCGTTAAGGCGGAACTTACGTTTAGTTTTACACCGTCGGATCCGCCTCCACCTTCGCTATTTTTTAATTCACACCTCCGCCTCCAGCGCCGTTAATTTTTTACCGAAGTTATACCGGAGCTGAAGTATCGCCTTTGCCGCGGCAGCGCGGCGCACGCCTACAAGTTTTGCCTTGTAGTTTTGAATTTGGTTTAAATTAACTTTATTTTCGTGGTGAAGTGAAGATTTCATTTAATTTTCGCGTTGATTAGTTTATCTAAAATAGACATTTAGTTAGGTGGGCGTTTTTCAAAAAAGTGTACATCGTTAAGGGCCTCTATTCAACTGCGTTATAACGATATCGTATTTGACGTGTTTCCGTATTGGCAACGTTTTGTTAATTCGTATGTCATTTACAATAATGGCGACTGTGACATAAACGATTCTTAAACGAGTCAAACACGATATCGTTTTAACGCACCTGAATATAGGCCAAGGACAACAATTAAGAAAATTTAATTTTTCCATTTCGTTACGAAAATTAGCAATACATTTAGATACGTCAATGGAAAACCCAAAAAGTTTCTTAATATTAGACTTTAACGACTAACACTGTTCAGTACTTTAACGTCCATGTAACTTTGGCACATTAGCACAAACAATTATATCTTAATTATTTCCGAATCTACTCAAATATCAGGGTTACTTGCGGACACAATAAACTAAACGTTTCCTAGCAAGGAATACCAAAACGCAGCACGTTGTATGCGACAGTGCTGCCCTCGACAGTCTAAAAGAGGAACTGATTTAACTCGTACACGCAAGCAACGGCTGCTGTATAAAATATATGATTCTCGGCTCAAAACCTAGATATCGCGACTCGAATCCTAGCAGCAAACAGGTCAACCAAAATCTATCGTAATACGCCTACGGAGACCAGCAGACGGGGGCCCCCAGGAGATACTACGTTCCTGGAACTTGGTGAGTGTCTGTGATTTTTCCCCTGCTTATTTGAATTGTCGAAGGATTTACCCAACATAAAATTTCGAACCGGATACCATATTACAGATGGTTATTTTGTTTACAAATTGTTTGTGCTAGTGCTAAACTTAGTTTAAATCCGATTATCGTCGGATGACGTATGCGCTTAGCGCGGGATCTACCGCCGGCCATCGAACTAAACATCGAGTTTCCCACTACATAGCGTATTATTTTACGATAATACCGGTGTGGATAGCACGATCTCAACGAGATCTTTCTAATTATATATAGTTTCAAGTGGTTTTGAGCAATATTTACGGAATTACATTTCTTTTATTTTTTTTTCGCCGAATCGGTACGGTAGCCAGTGCTCGCGCGCGCCCGGCCCACGGCAGCGTTATTGATTAAGGAAGATCGAACGCTATTATTTCGCACATAATTGTTAACATAAAGTATACACATTGGATAACATTGCTTAGTATACCTTACGGGCTTGGTACGTCTAGGTTTGAGGTACAGTGCCTACAACGTAGGACTGTGACGTACCTACTTCGTGCGGCCATTTTGTGTCCGTTATATCTAAGGCAAGAGCCCTACATTATCGGTACATTATTAAATATTGTATACAAACCCCGTGTGGTTGCCGGGTTAGAATAGTGCCACTCCAAGTCTTCCCGTGGATGTCGTAAGAGGCGACTAAGGCAATAAGGGCAGAGCTTCAACTCGAGTCAGAACTTTATATTCTAGGTACTAGGTAACAATGGAACTTGAACAATTACAGTTTGAACGTGACTTAGCCTTAAATAGCCTACAACGCATTGTAGATTGCACGGACAATATATTAGAATTTCGAGTTCGTGTAAAAGAATTAAATTCTATTAAAAAAACCTTTTTTCAAGTTCAAGGTAAAATTGAAAAGCAATCAGTAAAATTAGGAGATTTTAATAAGGAACAACACTTAGCAACCCGCAACCAGTTTGATTCGTTATACTATGAAGTTCAGATAACGTTAGATAGTATCAAGGAAACACGTAAACAAAGCATTACAAGCCTACGGTCATGATGCACTTGCGCACAAGTCACACATTAAATTACCCAAGTTGTCATTACATACGTTTACGGGTGGACTAACCGAATGGACTTCCTTCTTTGACTTGTATAAATCGTTAGTACACAACAACGTCTCACTAACCAATGTAGAACGATTTCGATACTTATTATTGTCGTTAAAGGACGAACCGTTTCATCTTATTAAATCTATTCCAGTTACCGAATCTAATTATGATAATGCCTTGCAGGTGTTAATCAATCGTTATGAGAACAAAAGAATCATTTCGACAAAACATTTCGATAATATTTACGATGTCGAACCCATGAGTGACAAGGCCATTGAACCTAGCTTACGTAACTTGCTCAATACTTATAATGAAAATATTACGGCCTTAGAGTCATTAGGATTTCCAGTGTCTAACTGGAGTTTTGTGTTATTAAATATAGTGTTACGTAAAATTACACCTAACATACGAAAACGTTTCGAATTATCATTAAATTCGCCTAGCGAAGTGCCTTCGGTAAACGAATTAATCGAATTCCTTAACAAGGAGTTATCAGCGACGGAGGTGATGATGTCCGCGCGCTCAGCTGGAGCACCGGCGCCCGCGGCCGGCCCGGCCGGGATGCCTTCTCGTAACGCGTATGCTGCGCGACGCGCGCTATCTCTTTCTCGCTCACGTTCAGATGCGCAATACAATATGCCGCGATCTCATGATTCTGCTTTTACGCGTTCCACGCGAACTATGAGTGTGAATGCTGCGACTGCGACTGCAGTCGACTATTTAAAAAAAATCATCAAATGCGCGTTTTGTAAAGATAATTCACATCCGTTATATAAATGCGATATGTTTCAAAGGTTAAGTTTAAGTGAACGAAAATATTTCATTACTGGAAACAAAATTTGTAATAATTGTTTATTCAGCGGTCACGACACTAAAGATTGTAAATCGCGCCACAGTTGCCGCGTGTGCCATCAGCGTCATCACTCTTCATTACATGAAGATTTACGCGTACATAACGTCGCAGTGACGCCGGAATGTACCACATCCCCCGAATTACATTCGGTAGCGGAACCTTCAGCGCCCACTTCATTACATGGAGTTACTGGGTTGTCTAATAGTAAAAATTGTACAGTTCTTCTTACGACTGCGCTCGTTAACATCCGCCCCGTGGATAGAATCTCTCAGCCGCGCTCAGTGCGCGCTCTCGTCGATCAGGGCTCGCAAGCCACGCTCATCACGGAATCGTGCGTTCAGCGACTCGGTCTGCCGCGCTTTGCCGCGCAGACCAGTACTACCGTTACGGGCATAGGTGACAGTAGCGAACAACCGCGTGGTTACGTGCTTTGCGAGGTAACACCTCATAACAAGCCGGAACCTAAACTTCTTATTGAAGCGCTTGTTTTACCAAAAATAACTAGCTACATTCCAAATGTACCGACTTCATTCGAACAAATTTCACACCTTCAAGGTTTAACGTTAGCGGACCCAGAGTTACATTCGACGCGCCCTGTCGAACTCCTGCTGGGGTCAGACTATAGCGATAGCATACTGCTCCACGATAACATCAAGGGACCGCAGGGTACCCCTGTAGCCATCAATAGTATTTTCGGTTATTTACTTAACGGTAGAATTTCTTACGAAAGAATGAGACAGGTTAGCGTCAATCTTAGCACGTGTCAGTTAGACGTCCAATTACAAAGGTTCTGGGAACTTGAGTCACCACCAGAAAATACGCACCTATCTAAGGAAGACATTCTGTGCGAGTCTATCTTTGTTAATACTCACAAACGTGACCCAACTGGCAAATATACAGTTTCACTCCCGTTCAAGGAGAACGCCCCCCCTCTTGGGGAGTCCCGTGCCATCGCCCTCTCGCGTTTATCCAAACTGGAATTCCGACTGTCACGTGACCCAGCCTTACGGGCAGACTACAACAAGTGCCTTCAAGAGTATCTTGACCTTGGGCACATGGAACTCGTCACTGGAGCCGCGCACGGCGACACGCCTCCTTACTACATTCCGCACCACTGCGTGGTAAAGAAATCATCTGCCACCACCAAGCTGAGGGTGGTATACGATGCATCATGTAAAACGACATCGGGTCGTTCGCTCAACGAAAATCTTTTAACAGGACAAACATTGCATCAAGACATAGTCGAAGTTCTTTTGAAGTACAGACTTCACAAAGTTGTCTTTACGGCCGACATCAAAATGATGTACAGGTATATCAATGTCACAAACGAACATCGTGACTTCCAACGCATCCTCTGGCGATTTTCTACTCATGACCCTGTGCAGGAATTTCGCCTGTGCACGGTGACCTTTGGGGTGGCCTCTGCGCCTTTCCTCGCATTACGTACGCTTCGTCAATTAGCAATCGACGAGGCGTCTTCCTTTCCACTTGCTTCGCAGGTGCTTCTTAATGAAGTCTTCGTTGATGACATAGTCACCGGTGCTGATACCGTAGCAGACGCCGTAGCTCTTCAACGTCAGCTCACGTCTATTTGTAAGGCGGGAAGCTTTGAACTCCGTAAATGGACGAGTAATAGTTCAGTATTTCTATCTCAATTAAATAAAGACGACGTGAGCAAAGACGACGCACTTATTCTCTCAGCGCTCGATACCGACACTACTGTCAAGGTCTTAGGACTTAAGTGGAATCCCAGATCAGACACGTTTACCTATCAAACCGACGTCCCTACCCGAAAATGTACAAAACGAATTATGCTTGCAGAGATAGCAAAAATTTATGATCCTCTGGGTTTTATTAGTCCCATCACTTTATTCGCCAAGCATTTAATCCAACTTCTGTGGGTATCAGGTACCGGTTGGGATGAATCTCCTCCTCAGGGTATCTGTGAACTTTGGTACCAATTTATTGACGAGCTTCCATTGCTTCAAACCATAATTCTACCACGTTACGTGCTTCCTAGCAAATATCAAATACAGTTACACGGGTTCTCGGACGCCTCCGAAAAGGCATATGCAGCTTGCGTCTACATTCGCGTTGTTGACTCGGACGGTACCATTAGTACCCATCTTCTTCTCGGTAAAACAAAGGTTGCACCCTTAAAGCGCCTCACGATTCCACGTCTTGAACTCTGTGGCGCTCTACTTTTGTCAAAACTTTTAAAAAAGATTCTCTCTACTTATAGTCAAATCTCGTTTGACCACGTTTTCGCTTGGTGTGACTCATCAATTACGCTCGCCTGGTTGCGCTCGTCCCCGCACAAGTGGCGGACTTATATATCCAACCGCATAGCGGAGACCACGAACAACGTGCCTGCCGCCCAATGGCACCACGTTCAATCTGCAGATAACCCTGCAGACCCTGCATCTAGAGGGGTTCTACCCTCTCGACTAGACCACTCTCTATGGTTTCGTGGTCCCCCGTGGCTCACAAGGCCACAACAAGAGTGGCCAGTTTCTAACGTCAATTGTCATACAAATGAAGAACGTCGCAAACACATTTTAATAGGTAGTTACGGGCAACCCAGCTTAGAATTCCTTGAGCGATTTTCCTCACTTCCAAGGATGCTGCGCATCGTCGCCTTACTCTTTCGTTTTTACCACAAATGTCGTAAATCCCAAAACTTTCAAACGAACTATGTAACGGTTCCAGAGACCAAACAGGCTCTGAATCGTATAATTTCACTTGTTCAAGCTGAACATTTCTCCCAAGACATAGCCCGTCTCAAGGATGACGACAGGTGTACCAACCGTCTTCAAAAACTTAAGCCCTTCTTAGACGAAGAAACCGGACATATCAGGGTCGGCGGTAGAATCAATCATGCCAACGTACCGTTCGATGCCAAACATCAAATTGTATTACCAAAGAAGCATCATTTTACTAACTTACTGATAGATTTTTATCACGTGACAAACCTGCACGTTGGTCCTCAAACTTTACAGTTTGCACTTGCCCAAACTTATTGGATTCTGTCTGCCCGCGATGCAGTCCGAATGCGCACTCGTCGTTGTGTGCGTTGCTTTCGCGCACGACCCATCGCGCCGCAGCCATCTATGGCTCAACTGCCGGCAGCTAGAGTCCGTTCAATGCGTCCATTCCTGCACGTAGGGATAGATTTTGCGGGACATTTTCACTTAAAATCCAGTAGTTTTAAAAAGGCAAAGGTATTCAAATCGTATGTCTGTGTATTTGTGTGCATGTCAACGAAGGCAGTCCATTTGGAATTAGTTCCAGAACTGTCCACCGAGTCGTTCTTAAACGCGCTACGTAGGTTCATATCCCGACGAGGTTTGTGTACTGACATCTATTCAGACAACGGCCGTAATTTCGTCGGATGTGACCGCTATCTATCCGAATTACACACATTTTTACAAAACGATAGCAATCATACAATGTTAAATAAACAACTGACTGACCTCGCCATTACATGGCATTTCAACCCTCCGTATGCATCTCATTTTGGGGGCATTTTTGAGGCAGCGGTCAAAAGCATGAAAACGCATCTCTATAGAGTCATAGGTAAACTTACGTTAACTCACGACGAATTTAATACACTTCTGTGCCAAATAGAAGCTGTTCTGAATTCCAGACCGCTCTGTACTCTAAGTAATGATCCTGCGGATCCACTCCCACTTACACCAGGTCATTTTCTCATCGGGGAACCATTAACCTCGTTGCCCGAATTTGACCTCTCGAACGACAACCCACACCGCCTGGTGAGATGGCAGATCGTTCAACAAGCGGTTCAACATTTTTGGAAACGTTGGAGTGTTGAATATCTCCATCAGCTACAGCAGCGAGGAAAATGGTTCCACGACAAGTCTCACCCACTCCTCCGCGACGGTTCTGTGGTCGTGTTGGTTGACAACGCGCTGCCACCCCTGCAGTGGCGCCTGGCGCGCGTGCAGCAACTTCACCCCGGCGCCGACGGTGTCAGTCGCGTGGTTACTGTACGCATCGGTAACACTCTTACTAAGCGACCTGTAGTCAAGGTCTGCCCATTACCTATTGAGTAGGTACCTTACTGGAACTAAATATAAGCATGTCTAGTCTTAAGTTACATACTTCTTTAATTATTTCCTAATAAAATAAGCACTATTTTATGGTCGGCGGCATGTTCAGTACTTTAACGTCCATGTAACTTTGGCACATTAGCACAAACAATTATATCTTAATTATTTCCGAATCTACTCAAATATCAGGGTTACTTGCGGACACAATAAACTAAACGTTTCCTAGCAAGGAATACCAAAACGCAGCACGTTGTATGCGACAGTGCTGCCCTCGACAGTCTAAAAGAGGAACTGATTTAACTCGTACACGCAAGCAACGGCTGCTGTATAAAATATATGATTCTCGGCTCAAAACCTAGATATCGCGACTCGAATCCTAGCAGCAAACAGGTCAACCAAAATCTATCGTAATACGCCTACGGAGACCAGCAGACGGGGGCCCCCAGGAGATACTACGTTCCTGGAACTTGGTGAGTGTCTGTGATTTTTCCCCTGCTTATTTGAATTGTCATATATTAAACTAGCGACCCGCCCTCGCTTCGCTCCGGGTTAAAGTATTATACATATAAACCTTCCTCTTGAATTACTCTATCCATTAAAAAAAACGGCATCACAATCCGTTGCGTAGTTTTAAAGATCTAAGCATCTATAGGGACAGACAGCGGCAAGCGACTTTGTTTTATACTATGTAGTGATAGTGATGATTGAAAAGTGGTTTCTTTGCTCGACTTGTACCGAAAAACATTGTTACATCATAACCTGTCAGAAACGTCAAATGCTACCTAAATGCCACGAGTCGCCGGTGTTTACTTACTACCTATAAGTATTTGTTTAACAGTATTTTTTATTTATTCTATTTATCCGTTTAGCGTTCCGTTCGTCAGTCACATTCGGAGCTGGGTTTGTGTTCAGGTTTCAGTAGAAAAATCTTTTTGTTGTACGGGAGTAAATAATCAACCATTCATTCAATCTGTAAAAAAATCAACTGTCTAACTATCACGGTTCATGAGATATGGCCTGGTCACTGACGGACGGACAGATGAAAAGACGGACGGACGAGCAGCGGAGTCTTATTAATAGGGTCCCGTTTTAGGTACGGAACCCTAAAAACTGACTTTAAACGCGTGCTTTGCTCGTTCTTTTAAACTAATTTTCCCAGTATAGTATAATAACACCACCGCACGAGAGCCGGCTCACCACCACGTAATCCCTTTATGCATATAGCTCCGTCTCACTTACTCCATCGACTTAGTTCCACAACTGTTATTTCTTGCTGCTGAGTTTCACGTATTACCTAGAACTTACTAATATGTTACAAGCTATTATTACCTACTATTTGAACTTACTATTGTATATATGTTACCACCCGCCAAGCAACAGTGTTCGCATTGCTGTGTTCCGGTGTGGGGATAAGATAACCGGTGAAATTACTAGCATAGAGGCATTCCACCTTGGTCCTCAGACCTAGGATTATAGTCTTGAGAATTCAAATGTCTATGGATCTCGGATTCCAGTTACCATCAGGTGGCCTGAGTGCTCGTGTGCCTTCTCCTTTAAATAAAAAAAAAAGAATTTAATGGTGTTTTTAGATAGATTACCGCTGAAATCGCTGAAGACTAAGTTTTTTTTGTGTTGCGAGTTACTTAACTATTTTCTAGAGAAGATAACGGAGTTCAGCTTAAAAGTAGTTATATTTTCAGCCTTTTCTTTTCTTTTTCACGCTGAAAAATGCTTTTATTTCCCAAAAATATCATTTGGGCAAACATTTTTTTTTCTTAAACTGTAAATATTTCAGTATTTTTATAAAACTAACCTAAGCTACCCTATAGGGTTCTACACGATGGTCCTGAAAGAAATCCTGAAACATTACAGGGTTGGGATTCTACACGGTAATAACGATATCGTATTTGACGTGTAATTGGGCGTTTTCCAAAAAAAGTGTACATCGTTAAAACCAAAATTAAGTAAATTTAACTTTTTCCATTTCGTCATGAAAATTATCGAATCTAAATGTATGGCTAATTTTCGTGACGAAATGGAAAAGTTACATTTTCTTAACTTTATCCTTAACGATGTACACTATTTTTGGAAAACGCCCGTTTCCGTATTGTCAACGTTATCATAACTCTTGTCATTTACAATAATGGCGACTGTGACATAAACGATTCTAAAACACGTCTAACACGATATCGTTATAACGCAGTTGAATAGAGGCCCAGTTTCGAAAAAGCGGTTGCCCAAATGATGTTTTTGGTAAATGAATCAGTTTGAGAAACGTGCGAAAATTTATTCCCTACAAGAGTTTTTTGAATGGGCAATATAATAAATTCAATATATTGGTGCCATATTTCTATAAGTGCTAAGCGTAATATTGTAGTTCCCGATAGGGTTTCATGGCCGAACCAAAATTGTTCCTTAACCACAATTGTACCTACCTATGAAAGCAATGATTAAACTGATGTATACAAATATATAGAAAACATCCAAGACTCAGGAACAAATACTCATGCTCATCACACAAATTTCTGCCCTTACCGAGATTTGAACCCGGGACCGCTAGCTTCGTAGGCAGGGTCATTACCAACTAGGCCCTGTAAAAAGAAACACATATTTGCTAAATAAAAAATAAAAAACAAAACATTTATGAGGTTTCTTTTTGTAACTTAGCTGAAAATTAATTCCGATCAACAGCATTTAATAGACCAACACGCATACAAAATGGATTTCCACCAAATCTGTCCCAAAATATATTTTCAACATAATAACATTGTGTCAACGTCCACTTGATCCATACCCATTCACTCAGGATTACTCTATAATTGGAAAATTCCGAAACAATTTACCGTTTCGTAAATAATTATCAAAAAAACGTTAATTGGCTCCGGATTAGAGGCGATAGATTAAAACCGGGCACACCTGGGCATGTCCACCAAGTAATTGAACCGGCCTCGGATGAAATATTACCCAGATTTCATTTATATAACTAACTTCACCATTATCATAAGTTGATACACCACTGTCTTAATGTCAACCTTATTCACTTCTAATAAAGTGATATTTGTTAACTTGAGTGAGTAGATACGAGGTTTGGAAATTGTGTTGATATGGAATTTGTGAAAAATTGTGTAATATCAATTTGTTGTGAAATTATTGTGGTGTCTTCGAAAAACATTTCAAATTCATGTGTTTTATATAACTTTTTTGATGTTATTTTCCTGACTGTAAGTTACTTGTTTGAAGAATAAACAGTATTATTGCCAGTTCGAAAAATAGCATACTTAATGTACAAAAAAAAACAAGAAAAATATGACAAATACAAAAATTAAACGTAAAAACTAAAAAGGGTATAATAGAATCTATGGTACCAGTTTCAATTTATACCAGTTGGCCCAACACGCTGCCACGGGACTAGATTTTGATATAGGCTCGGGACTTTAATTCGTTTATTCCATATTCCAACGTAAGAATAATGAGTTACATACATACATACATATCATCACGCCTTCATTCCCAGAGTGGGGTAGGCAGAGCTACAGAAATACCAACCACTCTAAAAAGACTTGTTTATAATTCTGTAACCATATTTTGCACAAGTAGGCTAAGATGTTTACCAGTGTATTAGTGACAGGATGCAAGCCCATCGCCTAACAGTACTACAAGCCCTTATTCCCTTAGTTGTCTTACGACATCCACGGGAAGACATGGAGTGGACCTGTTCTAAACCCGGCACTATACGGGGAATAAAGAGTTAAGGTTTAAAATAAAGGTGTGTTTTGTGTCCTTTTATTACTAAGCAACTTGAACCCTGGGTGTTTGTCATTATAATAATTTCATAATAATATTTGACACTAGTTCCCGTTTGACGTCATTTGACACAAGTTCCCGTGGCAGCATGTTAGGCCAACAGACAGGCGTTCCCGGCGCTGGTTTTAGGACTTGTACTATTACTTATTCTGTGGCCTGGCCTTTTTATGAAGATGGTAAGTAAGTACCTGGGTCATACACACTCTTAAAAAAAAGTGATCTTTCCTGTGGTCAATAGTTAAAAGCTTGTGCGCATATAAGTTTTGTTTTTATATGGTAGGTCTAATGCAGTCCTGACGCTATTTATGCGGAAATGGGCTTAGCCGTAAAATTATTCCTTAAAAACGTTAACTTCCGGCGTGTCCACAGGAAAGCGCTAACCTAAATCTGTGTATGACTCACCTAACTGTTCAGTTTACTTATTAACTTTCTGTGGCGGTAGGAACTTGTACATACTTGTGCTTGTGTCCGTCCAGATCGCGATTTTGTTGTCTTATTACTAATGCGCGGACGATGGATGCAAATTACTTCAAAATCATTTCAAACGATAAACCTAATATGGATATGACTACAAAAATCTCCAAAAATTTAATAAAAGTCTCATCCATTTTATGCTTTTGTTATCAAATTGCATCCAACACACAATTGCATCTTTACTTATTACACCGTATTGTGCGGGTAAGATAATCGACGCAACGACTAGCATATAGGCATTGCATCTTTGTCCTCTTGCAGTCTTCAGCAAGGCTCGGATACCGGTTAAATTTTCATAGCATTATTTTATTATGTACTTGACGCAAAACCAGACGCACGTCACGCACCATAAACAGCTGCGCTGGTTGTTTTTATTTAGTAAAGAACTTTTGGTTTCTCGACTCGCCACTCGTGGAATAAACCGGTTAATTAAGGTTAAAATAAAGTTCTTATAACGTAAGTGTTCCTTAG
Source organism: Acleris holmiana (assembly GCA_949316455.1). Classification (NCBI taxonomy): domain Eukaryota; kingdom Metazoa; phylum Arthropoda; class Insecta; order Lepidoptera; family Tortricidae; genus Acleris; species Acleris holmiana. The sequence goes on from CASGFW010000208.1 coordinate 25,553, forward strand.
AAAGTTTGGGAGCAAACCGAAATAAACCGGTATTTTTTAAACTGTCTAGAGATCACCAACCTACGCCTTCTCTATATCAGTGGGTTATAGAGGTAGTAATCTGAAAGGACCGTGTAAAACTTACCGTAAATTGAAATATTATTCTAGACATTTGAATTATTTTATTACCTACTATTCCATCTTAGTCCTCAGGGTAGGCAACGCATTTGGGGTCTTAGGATTGCAGTCTTGAGATTATAGTTTTGGGAATTCATATGTCTATGGGTCTCAGATCTCACTTACCATCAGGTGACCCTTCCATTGCCATAAAAATAAAATTATACAACCACATGAAAAAGCAAAATACGCGTAATTTCCAAACGATAATTTTACGAATACTAAACAGAAAGAATGAATAAGACGTCTCGTTATTTTTTAAGTATCGTGTCAAGGTTGGCCGTGGTAAGGATCCATCTTAAACGCTGACAATACTTCAAATGAACTGGGTCAGGGGCAGACCAGTGGGTCATTCATGGTTTCATTAGGTATATTTCCCTTTTTTAGGGTTCCGTAGTCAAACTAGGAACCCTTATAGTTTTGCCATGTCCCTCCATCCGTCCGCAGCTTAGCGCATAGACTCTTAGTACTAGAAAGCTGTAATTTGGCATGAATAGGGGCAACTGTTGCACCTATGGACGGTTGTACCTAAGGACACTAGCAGTAAAAAAACTACAAACCATAGACTGATATCTTTGACACACCCGAATAGCATTTTTCTCGTACGGAAACATTAACTATCTGAAATTGTGGACAGTCCACAGGTACGATAAAAAACTTGTCCACATGTTCAAATTAGACACGTTACCATTTAGACTAATGTCAGTCCGTTAAAAGTCACCCGAGAGCAGCAATAACTACATAAAATAATATACAAGTCTTGGGTTGAACCTGTGGACTATATGTGAATTTATTCTTCTCTTTGGTTTCAGTGCCTCGTAGTAAAACCGGCCAAATGCGAAAAAAAATGTCCTAAAAGTCTAACCGACGCCATTAAGGAAGTTAAAAATAGATGTTCTCTTAGAAAAGCTGTTGAAAACTCAATGTACGTTTAGTCGACTATTTTCAAATTTAAACTAAAACAAGTTTATTTACATGGAGCACGTGTACTGAAAGATATCATAGGACAAGTTATTTAAAGGCTCACAAAGATAATGTGGAATCTGACGACGAATCTAGCTTTATATGTCAGAAAATGTATGTGTTAAATGATGACTCAGATGAGTCTATTACAGACGTGGGCAAGAATACTGCACTTCTAAAAAAAAAAATATATATCTTAGGATATATTTTATATTATTAGTCACGCCAACAAAGGCGTACAATAAAATGTAAAAAAAAATATTTTTTGGGTACTTACCTCCCTTACACGTAACGTGGGGATAAAAATACATCCCTACCACGTTACGTGTAGGGGAGCTAAGTACCCTAAAAAGTTTTTTAAAATTAATCAATTTAATATCAGTGACAACCCTAGGTACTACTACTAGATTAGAGTTATTTACATTTTAAATTGACACATGTCATCAACTTCACTTAAGATGCGATGCTTAAAAGTACCACCGTGTCGTATTATGCATGCTGCCGCTCGTCATTCATTAAGTATGTTCACTAATGAAGTCGGTGAAAAAGGTCCAAGTTATCTAGATACCTTATCTTGATTATGTCATCGGATCTACTTGCTAATGTGATTTTGCACTAATGTTTAACAATCTGTATCTCTAAAACGGTTAGAAATGTTAATATGGTTGGTGAAAAATAAAATACAAGACCTAAAGAATTCGCCGTTTCCTTAAAAGTTCCTCGTTTTGTTCCACCCTGCCATAATGTCATCATCATCTTCCTGCCCTTGTCCCACACTAAATGTGGTCAGCACATGTTTTCTCCTTCCCCTCTCCTCTATCCGCTGTTAACTCTGCACTCACACTTAACATACACATGTCATCCTTCACACAATCTATCGAAACCTTTCTAAGTCTTCCTCTACCTGATCACCGACGACTTGAGAGACGACGCCGATCTCGAGAGGGAGCGCCGGGCTCTTGCGGTAAGAGCGAACATGTTGGCTCGTAGGTTTGCACGGTGTTCTAGAGAAGTGAAAGTTACTCTTTTCCGAGCTTTCTGTACGTCCTTCTATACATGCAACCTGTGGGCCAACTATACTCAGAGATCGTTTAGCGCCCTGCGCGTGCAGTATAATGACGCATTTAGGGTTCTGATGCCGGCTGCTTCTACACTACTCTGCGCAAGCGGTGCGCGTCCCTGCTAAGCAGAGTGCGCGGGAGCGGCAACGGGGTCCTGGACATGATAGAAAGTAGGTTTGATTGCCCTTACATGGTTCACTGCATGCAGCTCCATGTAAGGAGCAATCGTGCCTATTAAACTATTATTATGTTGTGTTAGTTAGTAAGTGTTCAATTTATTTTTATTTTTGTAACTAGTTGATTAATCTTGTTGTTCGAATAATAAATGAATTTAATTCTACTCTTATATCCATCCACATTCATACTCACTCTTCTATTTGTGTTACCTTCATCCCCCCTCATAACATGCCTATACCCCGTCTATATGTGCCATAACGCTGACAACAATAAATGAACTGAACTGAATCCTTTCTCGGTTAATTCCGATGAAATAAAGCCTTAAACAGAATATATCCTTCTAATTAAAACCCCATTACGTTTTTATCTATCTCGGTGTCAATGCTCAAAGACCTGTCACTGTTCCACACAGTAATGCTAATGGAATAAAGGTCGCGACACGTTGGCGGTCACGTTAATTACGCACCGGGTTTTAACTTTGAACCCATTTATGTCGAAGGGAAAGATAATGTAGATAATTTTACAAGGATTTTTTCGTTGTTAATGTTGTTGTTATAATTTGTATAGTTTGCGTTGGATTACAACCATACCAAAGAGTTTCCTAAATAAGTTTATAAGAAGTTTTTTTATTGTATTTTTTTGTGGCTTTGAGAAGGCAAACGGGCACACAAGCCACCTGATGTTAAGTGGAAACTGTGACCCATAGACATTCGCATTCACAAGACTGCAAATGCGTTGCCAACCCTGAGGAATAAGATGCCTCTACGCTAGTCTTATCTCCAAACCGGAACATATAAATTCGAACACTGCTGTTTGGCGGTAGGTTAATGGATACGATGGTGGTAGTGATGCGAGCGGAAGCTGCACAAGGTCCTACCACCCGTAATATTATTAATTAAGTGTAATAGTTAAAAGGTAAAAACGTAAAATTGATTGAATTCTCCCTATGATATTTAGGGTCTTTTTTTTAAGTTTCCCATTTTGAGAGTAAATGTTGCTTACATTGACTCTCAAAGTGAGATAAGTGGTACACAAACTGTAAAAATAAATGAAATAAGTATAAAAGGGCACATACTTTTTTTGAAAATTATATGAGCCCGTGTGGTTGCCGGGTTAGAATAGTGCCACTCCATGTCTTCCCGAGGATGTCGTAAGAGGCGACTCAGGGAATAAGGGCTTGTAGTATTGTTAGGCGATGGACTTGCAACCTATCACTAATACACTAGTAAACTTCTTGGCCTAATTGTGCAAAATGTGGTTACAGAATTATCAGCAAGTCTTTTTAGAGTTGTTGGTATTCCTGTAGCTCTGCCTACCCCACTCTGGGAATGAAGGCGTGATGTTATGTATGTATGTATACCCATTTATTTGAATAGGTGCCCCCTTACTTATAAACGTAGAATAACCGTGCTTTGTCCTTATATATAATTGTGGAATTGGCATCCGACAGAAAGTGACAAAGCATGGCATAAGTTACCCCACGATTATTCCACGTTTTATAAGTAAAGCGGATAGACTGTTAAACTCAATACCCTTTTTTGGCTTCCAACGACAATTTAAAATCAAGACGAAATACTAACGTATTTACCTAAAAATGGCCGATTGTTCCATTGATATTCCCTATAATTTTCAATTGAAGGGGACTTACAAATATGCTGTCCCACCGATTCCTTTGAAGTTGCCTTCAGTCGAAATTCTTTCATCGAGTTTGAAGATTCTCACTCGAGTAAGAAAAAGCTGCGGGCTCCCAAGTATTTGAGTGGGGGGTAGGTATTCAGGGAGTTGAGGAAAGCAACAGGCGAGAGCTCGGCTTATTTTTTAACGTTGGTAAATTATTTGAAGGTGACATAGTACAAGTAGAAAGGTAGGTTATTCCGGCCCTTTAGGAGTTTTTGTTACCTCGAACCGCTCGAGCGCTGGGGTTACTCATTATATGATGGTTGATATAATCCTAGCTGTTTTGCGAGACTCTGTCCGCGTAGAAGTCGTTTAGGAACAATCCAATTTTTTGGGATAATAAGTATGTCCTTCCCCGGGACTCAAACAATATCCATAAAAAATGTGAAAGCGTAACAAACCGACAGAGAGACAGAGTTACTTTCACATTTATAATATTAGTTTAGATTTTGTTCCCGTGGATGTCGTAAGAGGCGACTAAGGGAATAAATAATTTTTAATACACTAGTAAATTTCTTGACCTGATTGTGCAAAATGAGGTTACAGAATTATAAAAAAGAAATTTATGTAAAATTGCTTATTGATACATGTTTTTACAGTATAACGGAATTTTTAGATTATAAATTGACATCTGCCTGGAAAGGTAGATTTTAGTGAGAGTTTGCATTTATGCTATGTTAACCATCATGTTATGCCTAAAATTATGTAAAATAAATTATTTCATTTCATTTCATTTAGAAATAAATCTTTTTAGTGTTGTTTGTATTTCTGTAGCTCTGCCTACCACACTCTGGGAATGAAGGCGTGATGTTACGTATGGACATATGTATGTGTAGATTTACTTGATGACATTTTTGCGCCGATGCAAGTCGCTCGACACTTGAGACACACGCAACCAATTGCGGCAACGCGTTGCAACGGCGCGGCCTGGACAGGAACCGGCTCGGCCCGTCCTGTTAAATTTGTTAGCAGTGACTTGCGGAGTGTACCGTCGAGGCACGCACATACACAAGCCGCGCAATATATCTTCGTTTGTAGATAAACTACTGTTCTAATTATACTATGTTCAGGGAGTTATGCCGTAGGTATTGACACCAAAGATTAGTCCAAGAAGCTTATAATGACACTGGAGATTGCACGGCGAACCACGAATTGAAGCCAAGAAAAATGACCTCGAATGACGTCGCTTATGTTTTTTGTCCCTTTCCTTTCATCCTAAAGAAAGGGACAAAAAACATAAGCGACGTCATTCAAGGTCACTATTCTCGGCTTCAAGGCGTTGTTCGCCGTGCAATATTCAGTGTCATATATAAGCGTCTTGGATTAGTCTTAGAAAGGAGTGTTATGTATGTAAAATACTATTGAAGTCACAGATACAACAAGAAGTCGGGTGTTATTTTTTGGGAACTAGAGAAGCAAAACTAATAAACATGATGCCTATTTCAGATGCATAACGCTAAAGTTAGCTATTTTCGATAGCTGACTAGGTGAATAACCAATCCATCGCTTTGGCATTTTGACCGTTTTCGACAATCGCTAACGTAAGCGTTATTCTTATTTATTCTTGCTCTAAATCTTTATTAATTCGTAAAGTTTTGGTTACCCTTACAAACCAAACTGCAAAAGCAACTGTATTGTTAACAGACTACAATATAGTAAGACAAAATAGAATAGAAACTCTGGAGGGTTATCATGACCTAACAATGCAGTTCTGTTTACGCTCAGAGAAAAGGACAGAGCTATATTATATAACTGTCTTAGCTCTGTCCTTTTCTATGAGCGTAAACAGAACTGCATTGTTATGTCATGAGTCATGATAACCCCTCTGAGCGTAAGTAGTCATGACGTGCTGAGGCTGTAGCCAAGATACGTACGCTAAGTAACATTTCTATTCGTTTATTTTTAAACCAATTGTGTCAAATGTGTGTGTTAGATT